>LBNU01022373.1:50226-63202 GCA_014162995.1 Artemisia annua
TAAAGGTTTTGTGAACAAATCGGCCAGTTGGTATTCAGTACCCACAAAGTATAACTCAATTGTACCCTTTTCAACATGCTCCTTGATGAAGTGATAACGGAGATCAATGTGCTTAGACTTTGAATGCAGAACCGTGTTGCATGAGATTGCTATCGCACTTTTCGAGTCACAGTACATCAGAATTTTGTTGAATAAGTAACCGTAGTCCATTAGCTGTGTTCTCATCCAAATGACTTGAGCACAACAAGCAGACATGGCTACATATTCAGCCTCCGTAGACGATAATGAGGTGCAATCTTGCTTCTTCGATTGCCAAGACACAAGTTTATCTCTAAGAAACTGCAAACCACCAGAAGTACTTTTGCGTGTGTCTACGCACCCTGCATGATCAGCATCTGAAAAGGCTATTAGTTCAAAACCAGAATCCTTTGAATACCAGATCCCCATGTTAATGGTTCCCTTTATGTATCGAAGGATTCATTTAGCCTCATTGAGGTGACATTCAGTAGGACGGGACTGATAACGAGAGCACATAAATACAGCAAATACGATATCTGGTCTGCTAGCGGTTAGATACATGAGTGACCCAATAATACTTCGGTATTTTGTGGGGTCAACAGGTTTCCCATGTAAATCCTCATCTAGCTTAGTTGTGTTGGCCATTGGAGTATTGTAAGTATCACTACTGGTCATGCCATGTTTCTTAATAATCTCAAGAGCATATTTGGACTGACTAAGGAAAATCCCACGGGGTGACTGATGAACTTGTAGTCCTAAGAAGAATGTAAGTTCACCCATCATAGACATTTCAAAATTTTGTTTCATTAGTTTTGCAAAAGTGTTGAGTACTTTTTATGTGTAGAGGCAAAAATAATGTCATCAACNTTAATAATCTCAAGAGCATATTTGGACTGACTAAGGAAAATCCCACGGGGTGACTGATGAACTTGTAGTCCTAAGAAGAATGTAAGTTCACCCATCATAGACATTTCAAAATTTTGTTTCATTAGTTTTGCAAAAGTGTTGAGTACTTTTTATGTGTAGAGGCAAAAATAATGTCATCAACGTATATTTGCACAATTAAAACGTCATCCCCGTGTTTATGGATAAACAAAGTTGGATCTATTAAACCTTTAGTAAAATCATTAGCAAGCAAGAAAGTAGTAAGTTTATCGTACCATGCCCTTGGGGCTTGTTTGGGACCATAAAGAGCTTTCTTAAGTCTGTAGACATGATTAGGATGCTCTGGGACGACGAATCCCTCTGGCTGACTAACATAGACCACTTCACGTAACTCACTGTTCAGAAATGCCGTTTTCACATCCATTTGATAAACAACCATGTTTTTGTGCAGCAGCGTATGCTAGAAAAATGCGAACTGCTTCGAGTCTAGCCACTGGTGTAAAAGACTCCTCAAAATCAATTCCTTCTTCCTGAGAATATCCTTTAGCAACCAATCAGGATTTGTTACGAATAACTGTGCCATCTGCGTCCAACTTGTTTTTCCAAATCCATTTTAGCCCAATGAAATAAACTCCATCTGGTCGTTCAACTAATTCCCACACTTTGAGGCGTTTGAATTGGTTGAATTCCTCTTGCATTGATTCAATCCAGTTGTCATATGTGAGTGCTTGTTTAATGTTTTTGGGTTCAACTTGACAAATTGTGAGTGCATAAATGCAATGTTCACCATCGGAGTGAAGTCGTTGTCTTGTCATAATTGGAGCTGAAGGATGTCTAATGATGTTGATTAAGGGATGATCTTTAGTCCACTGATGCGTTGAAGGGGGAGGGTTATGGAACTGCTGCATATTTAGTGGTTCCAAATTGCGTGTTGACGACTCTGCAATATCTTCAAGGTTTGGAGTCGGAGCAAATGGATTAAACAGCGCATTTGGATCATAGGCAGCAGGTTCGGGTACTTTTTAATGGTTCAGATCTTCAACTGTATTGTCTGTATTGGAATCGGTTTGTTCAGTAAACGGATTGAAAAACTCATTTGAAGGTGCACTGTTGTCTACATTAGTTGTTGTAGGAACAGGTGTATCAGGTATTGGAATATTTTCAGGTTGAGCAGCGAAACTAGTGGATACATCTGGTGCACTTTGATCAAAAGTATCATCAAACAACGGTGCGAACAAGGTTTCCAATTCTTTGCGGGTTAGTGACAATGGTTCAGTTGAAGAATCTGGGAAGTTAAGACGGTTTGATGCGGGTCCTAAGCTGTTGTGCTCAGAAGCCATTTCAGAAAGTTCATCGAAATTAGCATGAATAGTCTCCTGAATTTCCCTAGTGCGACGGTTGTAGATTCGTAAACCTTTGGAGTTCTCACAATATCCAATGAAGATCCCAATATCGGCTTAAGCTTTAAGCTTACCAAAATCATCACGATCATTATGTGGGTAGCAGAGAGCACCGAATACATGAAAGTGTTGAATATTTGGTTTGCGTTTGTGAACAAGTTCATAAGGGGTTTTGTTGTGGCGTTTGGTGATCATACAGCGATTTTGAGTATAACATGCGGTTGATACGGCTTCAGCCCATAAGTAATCTGGTAATTGAGCGTTAATGAGCATCGTTCTTGCAGCTTCTACTAATGTTCTGTTGCGTCTTTCGACAACCCCATTCTGTTCTGGACTTCTAGCAATAGACGTTTGATGTTCAATTCCCACCTTGTCAAAATAATCACGAAGAGTTTGATTCTTGAATTCAGTTCCATTATCCGTTCTGACTGTTCTGACTATGTTCTGAAGTTGAACCTGAATTTTGGTGAGAAAGGAGATGATCATTGAAGGAGCTTGATCTTTGATTCGTAGAAAGTAAACCCAAGTCCATTTGGAGTAGTCATCAACAATTACTAAGATGTACCATTTGCCGTTAATCGTGTGCACACGCATGGGGCCACACAAATCTATATGAAGTAGGTGAAGAACATGCTTAGAACTTGGTTCATTTTTAGAGCTGAAGTGTGCACGTTTGCTCTTTCTTGTTCACAAACGGGACATAAGTGATCTTTCGAATATCTGAATCTAGGAAGGCCGTCAACTAGTTTGTGACGAGCAAGGTCTGTCATGGTTTTGAAGTTAAGATGAGACATACGCTTGTGCCATAACCAGGATTTTGTCGAAGTTGCTTTTGAAAGAAGACAAATAGGAGAAGATGCAATCATGTCTGACAATGAGATAGTATAGAGACTGTTTCCCCGAGTGCCGGACATAAGATCATTTCCTTGTAAGTCGCGAACGAAGCAAGTTTTCTCCCTGAATGCTACTTCCAAATCCCCATCACAGAATTGACCGACGGAAAACAGATTGTGACCAAGGCCTTCGACATAATACACACGACTAATTTTGATGTTCCCACTGACATAATCCCTATATCCCATAATTGCAGCGAAGTGATCATTCCCGAATCTGACAGTACCGATGAACTTTGAGACAAAGTTTCTTAACAGTTTGAGATTGCCTGTCATGTGTCGGAAGCATCCGCTATCAACAATCCAAAGAACAATTTGAACCACCTGTATCACACGAAGGAGACAAAGATGGAACAGATGTAAGGGTGGAACCCAAAGAAGTTGTGGGTTCCATTGTGTTAGAAGCACACATATTAACAATTTTAGGAATCCATTTAAAGTTATGTGTCCTTTGTAACCAACGTTGCCAACTCCAACTATTTCGTGCTTTCTTCTTAATGAATTCACTAGGGGATGGCATGTTCTTAGAAGTATTGTTCGCAACTACGGGGGCGACTATATCATTCTTAGAAACTACACTTGGCATAAGTCCTAGCACAGATTTAGAAGCAGTAGTGGGCCTAGATATTCTGCCAGATGTACGTTTCTTATGACGAGATAAAAGAGAGTTTGCAACACATTTAGAATGATCACCAGATAACATACTATTTCGACAAAACACACAAGAAGCATTAACATTCAAAGCATTTAAAGGTTCATCATTCGTTACACAAAGATTAGTATTATGATTTTCCAAATCAGAATCTAAGTCTAGTGCAACATGAGTTTTATTCAAATTCCTAAGGTGTTCTTCTACTTCAGAGGCTTCTAGTGAACCGCTTCTACGCTTCCAGATCCTATTCTTCCTTTTGGTGCTCTTACGCTTTGATCTGCTAACGCTAGGAGTGGTGACTATTCCTGTAGAAGTTGAATCATTCACATTAGAAATTTGAGAGTGTGTTTCCCTAGGGGTTTGTGTCGATGTTGCACATGCCTGGTGCAATCACATTATTGGTAGCAAACTTTCCTTTTTCAAGTACCTTTATTTTCTCTTTTAGCTCAATGATGATGTGCTTCTTGTCTTGGATGTTAGATTCCAGCTCACGATTGCAAAAATAAATGTCATTGTTTACGACTTTTAACTCTTCTAATTCCTTTTGATATTGTGAGATTTGACTTTGTAACTCTACAGTTTCATTATGAAAGGAAGTTGAAGTTTTTTGTCTTTGCAATTGCAATTCGAAATCAAGACTTTGATTTTGACACCATTCAATCTTCTTTTTTAGTTGAGAAATCTCTTTTGAAAGTTTATTTTGCACATCATCATTGTGTTTCACAAGTTTCTCCTTTTCACTCTTTAAAGTCTGAACATGTTCATTCAACAATTTAATATCATCAGTGTGATCATCAACCAGCATAGAGGAACCAGTTTCATACAACGCATTCATAATCACAGATAGTATATCAGCATTAAGTACAAATTCTAAGAGTCGATCAGCCTCTTTTTGCAAACCTTTGTTTTTTCTTTTCTGTTTTGAAATTGTTTGTTCGGTTGCATTGAAAACTTCTATCATTGATTTTACCTCTGACTGGAGTTCCTTTTCCCAGCGTGTAGCACAAAGACGCAAATGTTGAACATGTGGCAAAAAAATTTTTGAAAGACTTCTCTCTTTTCTTTTCCGTAAACATTTTAAAAAGTTGCTACAGTTATTTTTGAGTTTTTTTCAATTGCTTGTTCTAAAAACTTTATGTCTTCCATAAACGTATCAAAATAACTCATGACACTACACCGTTTTGGTAATGGTTTAATTTGACCAGAATTAGGTAAAGGACCATTTATTTGTGCTACTGGTTTAACAGGACCAACATCAGAAGATGAATCATTTATTTGTACTAAATACCAAGGTTGTTCAGCTTTTTCTTTTTGAGGCATAAACGAATCATATAAACGAGGAAATGTGGAATAATCAAAAGGTGTGTTGTAAAAAACAGTGCTCATTTTAGATCGACTCTCATCCTCTATTTCCTCTTCTTCTTCACGAGCATATACAACAACACGCACAATAGATTCATCAAATAAGTGTTCTGCACTATACAATTTTGGAATTTCCTTGAGTGATATTTTAAAAAACTGGGTGTATCGTAACCAAGAGCATAACCACACCCGGGGGGTCTTTGTTGCAATGAAAACTTTTGAATTGTGGTAATGGATTCACCCGTTTTATAAACAACATTTTTAAATCTTTGATTTTCTTTTCCAATTCAACAACTTCTTCGACGTAAGAATCAATCGTTTCCTTGACTTTTGTTTATATTCTCGAAACTCAGCTTAACAAATGGACAACTTAGATTTTGTTTTAGAAAGTTCATTGGTGAGTTGATTCATTTGTTGTTTATGATCAAACCTTTCTTTTTCCATTTGTGAGATTAAATCATTTTTGGAAACGGTTAATTCACGTATTTGATGTTGTAACTCTTGTTCTTGAACATAAGATTTTTGGAAAGCAATTTAAAAACTTTTATCCCGATTATCTCGTGTTTNTTTAAAGTCTCAACATGTTCATTCAACAATTTAATATCATCAGTGTGATCATCAACCAGCATAGAGGTACCAGTTTCATACAACGCATTCATAATCACAGATAGTATATCAGCATTAAGTACAAATTCTAAGAGTCGATCAGCCTCTTTTTGCAAACCTTTGTTTTTTCTTTTCTGTTTTGAAATTGTTTGTTCGGTTGCATTGAAAACTTCTATCATTGATTTTACCTCTGACTGGAGTTCCTTTTCCCAGCGTGTAGCATAAAGACGCAAATGTTGAACATGTGGCAAAAATTTTTTTTGAAAGACTTCTCTCTTTTCTTTTTCGTAAACATTTTGAAAAGTTGCTACAGTTATTTCTGAGTTTTTTTCAATTGCTTGTTCTAAAAACTTTATGTCTTCCATAAACGTATCAAAATAACTCATGACACTACACCGTTTTGGTAATGGTTTAATTTGACCAGAATTAGGTAAAGGACCATTTATTTGTGCTACTGGTTTAACAGGACCAACATCAGAAGATGAATCATTTATTTGTACTAAATACCAAGGTTGTTCAGTTTTTTCTTTTTGAGGCACAAACGAATCATATAAACGAGGAAATGTGGAATAATCAAAAGGTGCGTTGTAAAAAACAGTGCTCATTTTAGATCGACACTCATCCTCTATTTCCTCTTCTTCTTCTTCACGATCATATACAACAACACGCACAACAGATTCATCAAATAAGTGTTCTGCACTATACAATTTTGGAATTTCCTTGAGTGATATTTTAAAAAACTTGGTGTATCGTAACCAAGAGCATAACCACACCCGGGAGGTCTTTGTTGCAATGAAAACTTTTGAATTGTGGTAATGGATTCACCCGTTTTATAAACAACATTTTTAAACTCTTTGATTTTCTTTTCCAATTCAACAACTTCTTCGACGTAAGAATCAATTCGTTTCCTTGACTTTTGTTTATATTCTCGAAACTCAGCTTAACAAATGGACAACTCAGATTTTGTTTTAGAAAGTTCATTGGTGAGTTGATTCATTTGTTGTTTATGATCAAACCTTTCTTTTTCCATTTGTGAGATTAAATCATTTTTGGAAATGGTTAATTCACGTATTTGATGTTGTAACTCTTGTTCTTGAACATAAGATTTTTGGAAAGCAATTTAAAAACTTTTTTACCCGATTATCTCGTGTTTTAAAATTTGTTATTTGAAGTTTACAGCACTCAAGGTCTTTCGTTAATGATGCAATTTTAGCTTTCAATTTGGTATTTATATCATTGCATTTTTGGGCCTGAATTTGGGTAGTCATAAGCATGGTTCTGAGTTCTGAATCTGGATCATTTGAAGGTTCATGTTGTTCAAATTGATCATTATAACCATCATCAAGTGGATCATCAAATATAACAGTTTGGTTAATTTGAACGTTATCATCAAATGTAACCACAGGGTCAATTTGATCATTGTCGTCAAATGTAACAAATGTGCTTATTTGCTCATCCTCTTGACTAGATATAATGAATCATTTTAAACAACTTGTTCCTCGTCTGATGCAGATGCAGAAGGTGAGGTAATATCATGTATTAAGCATGTGTTTAAATCATGTACCTCAGACAGACCATCAGTATCATACACTGGGCCTGAATCACTCAGATGTAGTTCCTGCATATTGGTCATAAGCATAAGTGCAGCATTTGCTTCCAGATCTTCCATGTCATCATCGGATTGAGCATTGGCCATGAAGCTGTTGTCTTTAGCATTGACGTTTCCACGTGCTTCATTCTTAAGAGCGAGAAGTAATGCTTCCTTGTGATACTTGCTGCCTTGAGTTCTTGGTGAAGGACATGCAGTTGCCAAATGACCGATCCCATTGCAGTTGTAGCATCGAATGACTGTGTTACCAGAATCTGTATTGCTCGTTTCAACAATCTCAACCCTTTTCTGAGGAGCAGCAACATTGTTCCGAAAGCTACCATTTGCATTAAACCGCTGACCATTTCCAGAATTACCCATATTAGCACGAAAACCAGATCTACCAAAGTTACGATTCTGAACCTCAACTCGGCCATCATTAACAACAGCTTGATTCCTTGTGTTAGATGAAGAACGAAGGCGGTTGTTGGACTTGTTGGAGAATTTGCTGAATGCTTTAGCGATGAGTGCAATTCCTTGGTTCAAGTTTTTGAATTCCTTTTCATCTTCATCATTGTTAGCATTGGAGTAGAACATGGAGTCATTGTTGTCATACGAATCAGTTGACCCGACGTTGCTTTGCTGAGTAGAATCATATGTGAGTAGTGGTTGTGAAGGATTTGGTTGATGGTAGTTGAAGTTATTATTTTGTTCTTGAACATAAGCATGGTTTGATGGTTGTGGAATAAAGTGAGATTGAGCAACAAGTGCTAATGAGTTAGGATTTGGAGGAAGTGACAAATTTGCACGAAGAGCTCTATCCTTGTTCACTTCACTCTCATGGTGCTTCAGATAATCAAACAACAATCCATATGGTGCATCATGAAGATTCTTAGCCTGCCTGACAAACGTGACATATTTCTTCCATTCATTACCAAGAAAACTTATAAACTCAGTGTTGATTGCAATCCTGGGGAGTATGATGTTGTGTCGATCCAAATCATTGATGATGTTTGTGAAACGATGATAGTAAGACTCAAGCGATTCCCCTGATTCAATCATGAAGTCTTCATATTCCATATAAAGCTTTGATTGCATGTCTTCTTGATTCAATTCAGTGCCTTCCATCAAGAGATGAACATGTTCCCACATATCCTTACAGTTTTCTGAGCAACAATACTTCGAAAGATCGGATTAGGTATTCCCTGAAGAATGTAGATCATTGCAAGTTCATTTGCTTCTCGATGAAGTTGTTGCTCTGCGGTGAGTGAGGATTCAGCAAGTGGAATTACAGTATCAGGTCTTGGAGGATTCGCATTAGGATTACCTGCAACCGTTGTAGTAGGCCATTGAAATGGTCCTTCAAGAATGACCTTTTTCATAAACTTACCATGAGGTTTCTTAAATTCAATGAATCGCAAGAAACGACTAGCCCATTGAACGTAGTTGCCTGGTGTGAGCATTGGAGGAATGTCAAGAGACCCAGCTTCATGTCGAGATTTTTGACTAGTGATTGCGTCGCACATTTGATCAAACCAATGTGTTTGCTTAGTTGATGGAAGATTGGTTTGCATTTGCTGATGCAAGTATGGTTGTTGCTGTGGAAATTGTTTTTGGTGCATTAAGAGTTGATGTTGTTCGTGCATGTAGTATGGTTGATGATACTGTTGTTGATACGGTCGTTGAATCGGTTGTTGATACGGTTGTTGTTGACGATTCTGTTGTAGCTGCTGATGATGATGAAGGTAATTGTAGTACGGAGTTTGAGACATGATGAAAGACTTGTGTGTAAATGGATCTTGTAGAAGGTATAAGTGATAAGCCAATTCTCAAAAACAATCACAAGTGTGTTCTCGAAACTTTGTAAGTTGAAATTCTCAAAAAACAGTCAAAGTACAAGTGTTCTCGAAAATCTAGATGTGATCTTGAAAGTTTTTGTGTGATTTCAAAAATATGGAGTGTTCTCGAAATTTTAGTGTGATCTCGATAACTCAGGTTGTTCTCGATAAAATGATAATTATCGAGAAGAGTATGAGACAATTATCGAGAAAACAACAACTTAGAAGATCACCAAAGTTCTCGAAAGAATTGAAAGTGATTTCGAAAACTATACAATTTATTGAAAACAGAAAGTGTTCTCAAAAGATTTGTAATGTTCTCAAAAATTTTCAAGTTTTCGAAAAGGAGTCCCAAATTTTCGAGATTATACAATAACGAAAATATCTAACGATTCGAAGTGTTTTCTTTCTTATACAAGAGAGAAAAGCACTGAGTAAGCAACGGTAACACAAATGAAGCAACAAAATATGTTCTCGAAAGTTTAGGGACTTAAAGTTCTCGAAAATAGGCCAAAATTTCTTTTTGAATAAAGCACACCAAGAACGAGTGTTTAATCCAAGATTCTTGTACAACTAGCTTTAAAATGATGAAATCTTAAAGAAAGTTGCAAACTTTATAAATTTTTCAAAAATTTGAAGGTTCTCGAAAAATTAGTACAAAATTTCGAATCTTGTATTTTTGATGAAAAAAGTTGAATTTTTTGTTTGTAATGGTTTATAACACAAGTTTAGAAGTAAAGATGTGTTAGAAATCAAAAAACCAAGCAAAAGATTAAACCTTCATAAAAAACTAACGAGCTTAAAAACTAGATAATGGTGCGTACGAATTCAAAAACAAAAGATATACTCTCTTCTAGCGATTGATACCACTTGTTAGGTCACCATATTGTAAACACAAGTATAGATTTTGGTAGAAATAAGATGAGAATAAAGATTGGTTGATTAAATCAATATGAAAGATGAAAGTGCAAGAGTTTCTTTAAGATAATGAAATAACCGACAATTGTTATGTTTACATGAGCTTAGTATTTATAGGCAAGGTCTAGGGCAACACTCCCTTCCCTTCCTATCTTGCAAAACGTGGGCTTTAGAGGCCCATTGGACACTTACATAACTTAATACATAAACATAAGTAAGATAAATAAACTAGCAACCTATTACATATTGTTGATATGACCGAGACTTGAGAGATTACGTAAAACGTAATCCTAACAGCAGATTCTAATAAACATTTATATGTCAGCAAAAGTAGAAACAACTACATACTCAGATAATAATAAAAAATATACCAAAAACATACTAACTTACGTCGAAATTCAGGTTCCTGACAAAAACCATCAGCATCATGTATTGTTAGGAAAAAATGATGTCCAACAATGAAGTAGATAACAAAGGCTTGACTTCCGTCAATCATGTGATTGTCACAAAATTTCTCCCACTCAGACCCACAGAAACCAGATGGTTTGTTCATATCAAAATCGATGTAAACTCTCATCCACCCATCACAAGTTCTAACACAATATAAAGTCTGTTTTTTAAAGTCATATCCTTCAAGGAAACTTTCTTGCAATGGCTGCAATCAAATAACACAGAATGATGCAAGTAGGTTAATATAAATCAGCAAATAATTTTAGTAGCTATCAAACTTACAATACCTGGAATTACATTATACCTGTTTTAAAAAAAACTCATCTTTGACGTCTGTGCAACACATTTAGTCAGTTGAATTCCTCGCTATCATTTTAGATCCATTAACACAATTACCATGCTCATAAAACTACACAACCCTGCTTAAGCCCACTATCTTCTACACTCTTTTTCCATTCCTGTCCATATATAAGACCCAATTCACCATCAATGACCCGAATCTTAAACTCATACACCGTATCAACCACCTTTGCGTACAGCCATTCACAGTCTTTACGGTCGGTAAGTTCAAACAATTTCAATGGCACTTTCTAACCACTTTCGCTACCATTTTCAAACTTAACTAAAAAGACCATCTGTAAGGTTTTACAAACTTAAAATTACACAATAGCAGTGCCATTTGAGGGCATAATTTGTTGAAAGAAACAACATCTTATTGTAAACCAAAAACATAACACTTCAACACAAAAATAGATGTGAATTATCCTAAATAAATGAATTGCATTAAAGTTTACAGATGAACGGTGCTTATCACAATCTGTTGCCAACATTACCGGGAAAGCTATCATTAAAATTATCAAAAATAAAAAATTCAAATAAAACATCCCTGCTCAAGTACACTAACTTCTACAATCTCTATTCATTCCTTTCCATATATGATATGAAAATCTCTATCAATGTAGCAAATCTTAAACTAATACACCTTATTCGCCACCTTTGCAACTTAAATACAATAAAGTCTGTTCAAAACTAACATAACTTTAGGATGGTATTACAGTTTTCAATCGATAAATTCTTATCACAATTTATAACAAATATTACTATGAAAAAAAAAATAGTAGCAATAAACTAAAACCATTCACATAAACAGTTTGGGGCTTTCAAAATTGGCAACAATAAAAGCATGCAACGCCAGGCATATCCTTCAAGGAAACTTTCTTGCAATGGCTGCAATCAAATAACACAGAATGATGCAAGTAGGTTAATATAAATCAGCAAATAATTTTAGTAGCTATCAAACTTACAAGACCTGGAATTACATTATACCTGTTTTAAAAAACTCATCTTTGACGTCTGTGCAACACATTTAGTCAGTTGAATTCCTCGCTATCATTTTAGATCCATTAACACAATTACCATGCTCATCAAAATGGCTGACAAGAACGTATTGAGCATTCCTAACGTCAAATAAAACTACACAACCCTGCTTAAGCCCACTATCTTCTACACTCTTTTTCCATTCCTTTCCATATATAAGACCCAATTCACCATCAATGACCCGAATCTTAAACTCATACACCGTATCAACCACCTTTGCGTACAGCCATTCACAGTCTTTACGGTCGGTAAGTTCAAACAATTTCAATGGCACTTTCTAACCACTTTCGCTACCATTTTCAAGCTTAACTAAAAAGACCATCTGTAAGGTTTTACAAACTTAAAATTACACAATAGCAGTGCCATTTGAGGGCATAATTTGTTGAAAGAAACAACATCTTATTGTAAACCAAAAACATAACACTTCAACACAAAAATAAATGTGAATTATCCTAAATAAATGAATTGCATTAAAGTTTACAGATGAAGGGTGCTTATCACAATCTGTTGCCAACATTACCGGGAAAGCTATCATTAAAATTATCAAAAATAACAAAAAAAAAAAATTCAAATAAAACATCCCTGCTCAAGTACAGTAACTTCTACAATCTCTATTCATTCCTTTCCATATATGATATGAAAATCTCTATCAATGTACCAAATCTTAAACTAATACACCTTATTCGCCACCTTTGCAACTTAAATACAATAAAGTCTGTTCAAAACTAACATAACTTTAGGATGGTATTACAGTTTTCAATCGATAAATTCTTATCACAATTTATAACAAATATTACTATGAAAAAAAAAGATAGTAGCAATAAACTAAAACCATTCACATAAACAGTTTGGGGCTTTCAAAATTGGCAACAATAAAAGCATGCAACGCTAATTACTGATTGGGGGTTTCACAATTAAGCAACAATAAGGACATGCAATATCAAAAATACCGTATCTATCCAAATATAGATAATCAAGAACTAAAAAAA
>LBNU01022374.1:18756-35393 GCA_014162995.1 Artemisia annua
CATCTGCTATCAACAATCCAAAGAACAAGTTGAACCACCTGCATCACACGAAGGAGACAAAGATGGAACATGTGTAAGGGTGGAACCCAAAGAAGTTGTGGGTTCCGTTGGGTTAGATAAACACACATTTATGATTTTAGGTATCCATTTAAAATTCTGTGTCCTTGCTAACCAACGTTGCCAACTCCAACTAGTTTGTGCTTTCTTCTTAAGGAATTCGCTAGGTGGTGACATGTTCTTAGTATTATTGTTCACAACTATAGGGGCGACTACATCATTGCTAGAAACTACATTTGGCTTTCTACCTAGCATAGATTTAAAGGCAATAGTGGGCCTAGATTTTCTGCCAGATGTTCGTTTCTTATGACGAGATTAAAGAGAATTTGCCACACATTTAGCATGATCACCAGATAACATACTTTTACGAGAAAACACACATGAAGCATTAACATGCAAAGCATTCAAAGGTTCAGCATTCGTTACACAAAGATTTGGATTACAATTTGCCAAATCAGAATCTAAATCTAGTGCAACATGAGTTTTATTCAAATTCCTAAGGTGGTCTTCTACTTCAGAGGCTTCTAGTTTTCCACTTCTATGCTTCCAGATCCTATTCTTCCTTTTGGTGCTCTTACGCTTTGATCGGCTAATGCTAGGAGTGGTAACTATTCCTGTGGAAGTTGAAGCGATTTCATTAGAAATTTGAGAGTGTGTTTCCTTAGTGGTTGTATCGATGTTGTACATGCCTGGTGCTATCACTTTATTTCTAGCAAACTTTCCTTTTTCAAGTAACATAATTTTCTCTTTTAATTCAATAATGATGTGCTTCTTTTCTTGAATGTTAGATTCCAGCTCACGATTGCAAAAATAGATGTCATTGTTTATTACTTTTAATTCCTCTAATTCCTTTTGATATTTGGAAATTTGACTTTGTAACTCTACAGCTCCATCCTTAAAGGAATTTGAAATTTTTTGACTTTGCAATTGCAATTCGAAAGAAAGACTTTGATTTTGACACCATTCAAGCTTCTTTTTAAGATGAGAGATCTCGTTTGAAAGTTTATTTTGCACATCATCATTGTGTTTCACAAGTTTCTCATTTTCTCTTTTTAAAGTCTCAACATGTTCATGCAACAATTTAATATCATCAGTGTGATCATCAACAAGCATAGCAGTACCAGACTCATACAAAGAATTCATAATCACAGATAATATATCAGCATTAAGGACATATTCTAAGAATCGATCAGCTTCTTTTTGCAAACCTATGTTTTTCCTTTTTTGTTTTGAAATCATTTGTTCAGTTGCGTTGAAAACTTCCATCATTGATTTTACCTCTGTCTGAAGTTCCTTTTCCCAGTGTATAGCACAAAGACGCAAATGTTGAACATGTGGCAACAATTGTTTTTGAAAGACTTCTCTTTTTTCTTTTTCATAAACATTTTGAAAAGTTGCTACAGTTATTTCTGAGTGTCTTTCAATCACTTGTTCTAACAACGTTATGTCTTCCATAAATGTAACAAAATACCGCATGACACTACAACGTTTTGGTAATGGTTTAAGTTGACTGGAGTCAGGTAAAGGACCATTTATATGTGCAACTGGTTTTACAGGACCAACATTAGGATATGACTCATTTACTTTTATTAAAGACCAATGTTGTTCAGTTTTCTCTTTCTGAGGCACAAAAGATTCATTTAAATGAGGAAATTTTGAGTAATCAAAAGGTGTATTATAAAAAACATTGCTCATTTTAGATCGACTCTCATCCTCTATTTCCTCTTCTTCGTAATGATTATATACAACAACACGCACAACAAGTTCATCAAATAAATGTTCTGCACTATACAGTTTTGGAGTTTCCTTGAGTGCTGTTTTTAAAAAAACTAGGTGTATCGTAACCAAGAGCATAACCACACCCAGGAGGTCTTTGTTGCAAAGTGAACTTTTGAATTGTGGTGATGGATTCACCCGTTTTATAAATAACATTTTGAAACTCTTTGATTTTATTTTCCAATTCAACAACTTCTTCTACGTAAGAATCAATCCGTTTCCTTGAATTTTGTTTATATTCTCGAAACTCAGCTTGACAAAGGGACAACTCAGATTTAGTTTTAGAAAGTTCATCGTTGAGTTGACTCATTTATTGTTTATGATTAAACCTTTCTTGTTCCATTTGTGAGATTAAAGCATTTTTGGAAACGGTTAATTCACGTATTTGGTGTTGCAACTCTTGTTCTTGAACATAAGATTTTTGGAAAGCAATTTCAAAACTTTTTTCCCGATTACCTCGTGTTTCAAAATTTGTTATTTGAATTTTACAGCACTCAAGGTCTTTCGTTAAGGATGCAATTTTGGCTTTCAGTTTGGTATTTATAGCATTGCATTTTTGGGCATCAATTTGGGTGGTCATAAGCATGGTTCTGAGGTCCGAATCTGGATCATATGAAGGTTCATGTTGTTCAAATGGATCATTATAACCATCATCAAGTGTATCATCAAATACAACAGTTTGGTTCACTTGAACATGATCATCAAATGTAACCACAGGGTCAATTTGATCATCGTCGTCAAATGTAACAAACGTGCTTATTTGGTCATCCTCTTTACTAGATAATAATGAATTGATTTGAACAACTTGTTCCTCATCTGATGCAGATGCAGAATGGGAGGCAATATCATGTATTAAGCAGTGTTTAAATCATGTACCTCAGACAAACCATCAGTGTCATATACTGGGCCTGAATCACTCAGATGGAGTTCCTGCATATTGGCCATAAGCATAACTGCAGCATTTGCTTCCAGATCTTCCATGTCATCATCAGATTGAGCATTGGCCATGAAGTTGTTGTCTTTTGCATTGACGTTTCCACGTGCTTCATCCTTTAGAGCCAGAAGTAATGCCTCCTTGTGATACTTACTGCCTTGAGTTCTCGGTGAAGGACATGCAGTTGCTAAGTGACCGATCCCATTGCAGTTGTAGCAACGAATGACAGTGTTACCAGAATCTGTATTACCCGTTTCAACAATCTCAACCCTTTTCTGAGGAACAGCAACATTATTCCGTAAGCTACCATTTGCATTAAACCGTTGACCATTTCCAGAATTACCCATGTTACCACGAAAACCAGATCTACCACTGTTACGATTCTGAACTTCAACTCGGCCATCATTAACAACAGCTTGATTCCTTGTATTAGATGAAGAACGAAGACGGTTGTTCGACTTGTTGGAGAATTTGCTGTATGCTTTAGCGATTGTAGATTGGGTTCATTGTTGTAGTATGGATCTTTAACCTTTAACTTGTAAAGGGTTTAGCAACTTCGGATAAATCCTAAGCTACTAAGTGGAATTCTACCTGTAACTTTAATGAGTATACGGAATCTACTCAGTAAGGCTAAGAAGAACACAAACAATAAGAATAGAAGAACACAATAATAATATCAAACCAAGCTTCAATATTATTAATACGATCACTCTTAATAGTGATAGGGTTTTACAACCTTGAAGCTATGAACTAACTAACTAATAACTTGTGGAACGTATATATTTGTGTGTGTCGATATTTTTCTACATAAAACATACGTGCCTATCATCTCTTTATATAATAGAGATGCTAGGGTTACAAACTTATCCTACAAGTAAAACAATATCTTCTGTAATCTTCTAATAAAGATAAGTATTTTGCATGTACTCCACCAGCTTGTAGAATCTTCATTATGCATATTTAGTCCTTCAATTATCTTCATTGAAGCATATGTAGTTTTGTTGTATCAAATCACATATACACGATTGTATATGACCTAACAATCTTCCCCTATTTGATATTACAAAACTATCTTCATGAATTCAGCAATCTTCAATGATGATAATCTTCAAACCCATTGTTTCATTCTTGTATTTATTTTGCCTTTTTAATGATGACAAAATAAACAAAGTCGTGTACGAACTTCCCCTTAAATAAAGAAGTTGAGATGTAATCATCTCCATGAATGAAACAAACACACATAAATAAGCTGCAAATAATCTTCATGTTAACTTCTTCCCCTTTTTGTAATCATCGAATAGGGAACTTGTGAAGATAAGCAACTTGTATACACACAAACATACTGTCAAGATATGTTGATCAACACCCATCTCAGCTTCCCCTCACTGCTTGTAAACCATGAATATATATTGAACCATAAAGCTCTTTACGCATCTCCATAACTCACAACAGTACTTTTAATAGCACTAGCAGTACTTTGTAAAAACAATACCTTGAGCAGTACTTTGAGAAGCTAGAGCAGTACCTTGAAACAAACGGGCAGTACTTTCAAACGAACAGCAGCACTTTGAAGAGACTTCGAGCAGTACTTTCAAAAATATACATTGGAGCAGTACTTTGAACATATAACAAGTAGCAGCTGATCAGTACTTTCAATTTAGAAGAGCAATACTTTTGACGAACACAAGCAGTACTTTGAAAAACGTGGAGCAGTACTGTGAAGGAGAGCAGTACTTTGAATTAACCTCAGTATGCATGACATGAGTAACCCTTCTTCTTTAAAAACGATATGCTCCATTCGTACGTTCTTCAAATCACTTTTCTTCAACACCTTGTAATCCTAGATATCAAGAGCAACCTTGCTGCTTCTCTTTTCTTCATAAACACGATACCATACACCATAGCAATTCTCAATCACCCACTTTCTATGAATTGCTATGCACACAACACATTAAGAATTAATGCTTTTTGAAGTCCCAAGCCAGAATAGACTTGAATCTTCCATAAGCATCAACATAATCATATCGTGTTAAAGTCTTTGATGGATTCTTCTTTTCAGAAACATCTAATTCTTCTTGTTTAGGTTTCCAAACCCATCTAGCTGAAGCCTTAATAACATTAACCTCGGATTTCAGCCTAGTAGTTCTTTCTTTTGGCCAAGCAGTACTTTGAGATAACCTATCAGTACTTTGAGAAAGTACTGATCTTGTCACTTTAGGCTTAGCAAGTTGTTTTAATCCTTGTTTAGTAAGTACTGCTGATGGGTTAAAAGACCTTCTTTGTTGAGGATATTTAGAATCTCGTGAAAAATTCCTATGGTTAATCTTCCTTGAGTTGTTCCATACCTGTTTTTGATCACTAACTAGTAAAATCTTTAAGCAAGGTTTGATAAGAAGCATGACAGTTAACACAGAATTTTACCTTCTTGGTTGAATCACTGGATGATGTGTAAAAAGTGGCCATCACTGCAAACTTCACAATCGTTCTTCTTATGTAGAATTTCCCCCTGGCGACTGATACCACGTGTAGATCCCAATTCGTAGACGGTTGTTGTAGTATGGATCTTTAACCTTTAACTTGTAAAGGGTTTAGAACTTCGGATAAATCCTAAGCTAATAAGTGGAATTCTACCTGTAACTTTAATGAGTATGCGGAATCTACTCAGTAAGGCTAAGAAGAACACAAACAATAAGAATAGAAGAACACAATAATAATATCAAACCAAGCTTCAATATTATTAATACGATCACTCTTAATAGTGATAGGATTTTACAACCTTGAAGCTATGAACTAACTAACTAATAACTTGTGGAACGTATATATTTGGGTGTGTCGATATTTTTCTACATAAAATATACGTGCCTATCATCTCTTTATATAATAGAGATGCTAGGGTTACAAACTTATCCTACAAGTAAAATAATATCTTCTGTAATCTTCTAATAAAGATAAGTATTTTGCATGTACTCCACCAGCTTGTAGAATTTTCATTATGCATATTTAGTCCTTCAATTATCTTCATTGAAGCATATGTAGTTTTGTTGTATCAAATCACATATACACGATTGTATATGACCTAACAGCGATGAGTGCAATTCCTTGATTCAAGTTGTTAAATTCCTCTTCATCTTCATCATTGTTAGCATTGGAGTAGAACATGGAGTCATTGTTGTCATACGAGTCACTTGAACTGATGTTGCTTTGTTGAGAAGAATCATATGTGAGTAATGATAAAGAGGGATTTGGTTGAGGGTAGTTGAAGTAATTTTGTTCCTGAACATAAGCATGATTTGATGGTTGTGGAGCAAGATGAGATTGAGCAACCAGTGCTAGTGAGTTTGGATTCAGCGGAGGTGACAACGTTGTACGAAGAGCTCTATCCTTGTTCACTTCACTCTCATGGTGCTTCAGATAATCAAATAACAATCCATATGGTGCATCATGAAGATTCTTAGCCTGCCTGACAAATGTGATATATTTCTTCCATTCATGACAAAGACAACTTAGAAACTTTGTGTTAATAGAAATCCTAGGGAGTATGATGTTATGACGATCCAAATCATTGATGATGTTGGTGAAAAGATGATAGTAAGACTTAAGTGATTCCCCTGACTCAATCATGAAGTCTTCATATTCCATATAAAGCTTTGATTGCATGTCCTCTTGATTCAACTCAGTACCTTCCATCAAGAGATGAACATGTTCCCACATATCCTTAGCAGTTTTCTGAGCATCAACACTTCTGGAGATCGGATTAGGAATTGCTTGAATAATGTAGATCATTGCAAGTTCATTTGCTTCCCGATGAAGTTGTTGCTCTGCGGTGAGTGAAGATTCAGGAAGTGGGGTGACAGTGTCAGGTCTTGGAGGATTGGCATTAGGATCACCTGGAGTCGTTGTAGTAGGCCATTGGAATGGTCCTTCATGAATCATCTTCTTCATATACTTCCCATGTGGTTTCTTGAGTTCAATGAATCGTAAGAAACGACTAGCCCATTGAACATAGTTGCTAGGTGTAAGCATTGGTGGAATGTCAAGAGATTCTGCCTCATGTCGAGATTGTTGACTTGTGATTGCTTCGCACATTTGATCAAACCAATGAGTTTGCTTAGGTTGTGGAAGATTGGTTTGCATTTGTTGATGCAAGTATGGTGGTTGCTGTGGAAATTGTTGTTGATGCATTAAGAGTTGATGTTGTTCGTGCATGTAGTATGGTTGATGATGTGGTTGCTGAGTCATTTGTTGATACGGTTGTTGTTGACGATTTTGTTGTAGCTGCTGATGATGATGAAGGTAATTGTAGAACGGTGGTTGAGACATGATAAATGATTATGTTAAATGGATCTTTAAGGATAAAGAAAGGTTGTTGTTGTAGATTAGATGTGTTGGCGAAAGTTGAAGGTAAAAAGTTTCTGAAGACCTTACTCGATAAAGTGTTGTTCTGGGTTCCTTACTCGATAACTTGAATCAATAAACCTTACTCGATAAGTTGAGACAATAACCCTTACTCGATAAGTTGAATCAATAACTCTTACTCGATAACTTGAACTAACAATCCTTACTCGATAACTTGAAACGAAACGGGCAGAGTTTCGACTTAGAAGTGATCAATAAAACCCTTACTCGATAGACGATAAGATTGAACCTCGGCTTACTCGCCAAAACAAGAGATACTCGATAAACAAGATCCTTACTCGATACTCCTAGAAAGTCGCTAACCCTTACTCGATAAAACCTACAACTTATTCGATAAACTAGGACTCTTACTCGATAAAAGCCTAAGATATTCGATAGAAGCCTAAGATACTCGATAGAAGCAACGCTTACTTGATAAATAACGAACAAAAACACCCTCGAATGAATCCAAACAGCCCCTAATCGATGTTGTTTCTACCAAATCTAACCTAAAACAGCCTATATTATCCCTTGGCGATTGATACCACTTGTTAGGTCACCATTTTGTAACATAAAACATATAATCTTTAGAGAGAGAAAGAGAGTAGAGAGAGAAAGTGGAAGGAACTCTTGAAAGATGAAATGAAATGAACTTTGACATTCCTAAGAGAACCAACACCCTCCTTGGAGGGTTTACATTACTATTTATAGGGTCTAGGGGTTTACATGAGTTTCCACTATTGTCAATATTGCCCCTTAGACTTTAGTAAAACATGTAAACATGAACTAAACTTATGTAAACATGAATAATACTTAACTAAACAATATACTAAAGCAATCTATTACAAAACTTAATGACCGAGACTTGATATTAATAAAACGTGTTCCTAACAAACTTAATGCGAAAGGACTTTTATATCAAAGTGTCGTATTATGTTCCATGTTAATAAGACTTTACTAAAAATGTGTCTTATAAATAAGTTTATTAGGATCCACTAATTAAGGGTCCTATTATTAGCCAATATAATAGAACTAAAAAGTTAAATGGTTTTATAAAATGCATTTTTGGACGCTATTTAAAAAAGGGTCCAACAAAAGGGTCCTGAAAGACCTGTTTTTTTGTAGTATATTACAGTAATCCATGCTTACATTTGATATTCATATTCCCGTTAACAATAGTTTAGCCGTATTTTACATTCAAGCCCGTGTATGCATAAATTAAACTTTTAAAATAAAATAACATGATTCCTTATTTAACGGTAAAAACATATTTTAATGGATGAAAGCCTAAAACTAAAAAAAATATTAGTTTTAAAAAATATTTAACGTATATTAAAACTAATTCCTATATTTATAACATTTTGTAATTTTAATAGATAAAAGTCTGAAATAATATTAATACTCATGTAATTTTAAACAAAGTTCATCTTATAAAGTATAGGGGGTATAAAGTGTAAGGGGTTATTTGTTAGTTTGCTAATGTTATTAATAAATATGGAAACTTATAATTTTACACTTAACTCTATGTAATTTATGTAAAATTCAACCACTAAAGTTTTATTAATTACTTCCTCTTTTTTAAGTTTTTGTTTCACAAATTTGACACAAATATTTTTATGTGTTTTTTTCTCAACCAAATTTCTCCACCAAATTCATTAAAGTTTGACCAAAATCAATTCAATTTTGACTTTTTATTAACCAATCAGATTTTGCCTACGTGGCAAAATCGAGCTCTCCTACCAGTCAAATTATTTTTTCAATGAGAAAGGTTTTGCAAAAACACTCCGAAATAATGTAATTCTTTTATCATATAAAAGATTAAAGATTATCAACTTTAATACAAATGAACTATTATTTAAGATCAATCTTTGTTCTCGAAATCAAATAAAGATATTCTAATTGTGCACAAGATCTTCGTGTTAAGACAAGCAATATGTTGATGTATGTGCCCGGACGACACGTGTCGGACCGAAAAGTCTCCGTCAGTTCGAAGGGAATTACCGGAAGGCAGATGCTACTCTTGTCCAAGGGGCATGTGCCGAAGGACCATAAAGGTATACACTCCTTTTCATACAAGTACATCCTTTTACCCTGCAGTCCGATGCAAGAACCGGATTACGCCGCCTAACCCGGATATTACGGGATTGTGTCTCCCACGCGACCAGACACCTAGCACCTAGACTAGATGTAGATCGGCGTGTTACTTCCCGATACATGAACAGGTTATTATCCGAACAACCTATTATCCAGCAGGTACTTTACATTGGTTTGGCTATAAATAGCCAGCATCTCTCCTTCATATTCCAGGTTCAATCTCTCTCACTCTACACTTTACTTCACCACTCTAAAACATCTTTTCTTTCATCTCACATATCTCATACAACACACTACAACAACTCATATACATTATGATAATAAATCCTCTAAATACGAGGTACTGACTTGACCGTCGGAGGGTGGTCGCCGGGGCTTCGGCCTCGGGACCTCTTCTAACGGGTTCTTTTATGTTTGTAGTATACTTTCAAGCTCGGGACAAAGACGGAAGGCACGTGAGAGCTATCAAGATCTACCCGACAGAAATATGCTTCAACATTTTTGGCGCCATCCGTGGACCCGTTATTCAATCTACCACGAGATAAGAATGATGGGTCACATTTTCTGTCCGGTACGGACGTTTGCTATGGCCGTTCGGGGTTGACGTCCGGAATGGATGCCAAGTATAGACAGTCCGGTATAATCTCCTTTGGTCAAGATTGTTCGAATATACTATTTAAAAGTTGTTCGAATACACTGTCTCGCTCAGCCGATGATCTCGTTCGGATGTTATGTCCCCCGGAGGTACTGCCTCGTTTGGATATACTTGGTTTCATCCATGGGGCTTTGAACGAAACTTGCCTCGCTGTCCACGTTCAGAAATTAACACAAGCCAAGAAAATGGCTTCATCCCACTGAAGGGTTCGTGTTTTTCCCGGCTTGGTTTCAGGTCCAAAGAAAGAAAAAATGGGTCTATTAGTAGTCACACTCTAAACGGTGGGGAAGATCGATTACCTGGTTTGGCTTCTAGGAAACGTGTTCATTTACGTTTTGTATCAGCCTCATTTCTGTAAGTATCTGACTTCCTTTATACGCTTTCCTGATTGCCCACGCATGTTGGTACCGTCTTAATACCCAAAATAAATTTATATGTTGGAAATCTTAAAATCAAACTTTTTTTTGGTGCAAAAGGTGAAATTATATTAACTTTCCAAAATATAGTACATCAAGTGCATAAAACAAAGATTTGGGCATACCCAAATCTGATACAGACACACCACATATCTAAAATCAAAAAACACACAGACTTTAAAACACTTTCTGATAACACTAAAGTCAAAGTTTGATACTACTGAACTCTGACCACTCCAACCAGAGCATTCCATTCTTCGATCTTTCATTCTCTTATCACCAATTCACCTTATATAGCACCTACCATCTAGCTACATTTCCATTGCTCCATTCCACCAAGCCACTCATCCTACAACCACAGTAGCCAAGGTGTAAATGGAGAATGGCATCACTAGGTATCCATAACCCATCCATGGGGGGGCTCTACCAAAACAACCTACATTTCCCTCTCAATGGATGGCTTCAGTTGCTTGGGAACACTCACCCTCCATGATGACCAACCATTACCTCCTATGCCTATGTATTGAGTGGACCAAGCAGGTTCATCTTTCACTCCTCGCTATTCCACTCATCATACATAGGCCACCCACTCACTTACCCTTCATAGTTGGTAACCTACTTTATGAGTCAATTATCCTCTCACTGATGTACTTCAGTTTGCAGCTACAAACCCTAACAAAGACCAATTGTAGGCTAAAACTGTTATACATGGTGAGGAAACAAATGACCCAAGATATAAGGCCTTCAACTATAGTGAGCTACATATATACCAGGTCTCATTAAATGAGGAAGATACCCCGGTATTTTGGTTTAAAACCATTCAGCAGAGCATATCATTCAACTTACCTCTGCACTTAAAATCTGATGATCAATATTGCGACTGTTTGATCATTCACATTGATAGCAGCCTTTAATTCAATCAAAAACAGCAGGAAACTACAATATAATGTCCACTTTCCATAAAATGGATTTCAACATCATGGTACTAGCCATCTGCTTTAAGCCTTTTCCTTTATACCAAACACCCCTTGCAAAACAATTTCCAAACTCTGCCTATTATCCTAAACAGTCTTTTAATCCTTGCCAGCACAGGTTCTGGTTCCATCTTTGTTAACATATATAGGATCTACCCCCCATTCTCTTGCAACCTTAAGAACTTTATTAGTTTTCAGAGCTCTAAGTGACATAATTCTAAGTTTTATAGTTTCCATGATACATTCAATGAGGACTTGTTCAGATCTCATTTCATTATTGGAAAGCCTTTTGTTTCTTTCCTGCCATATGAAATAAACACTTACACCCAAAACCAATCTACCCACCACACTGTCAATGGAATTGTTTGTCCATTTAGTAGCATAAGAACTGACTACATCACTCCATTCATTAGGTTCAGTACTCTCCTTTAGCTTTTTCCTCATACTTGCCCACACCGTTTTAGAATAGTTGCATTGGAAGAAAAGGTGACTGTGAGAGTCATGACATTGTTTGCAAAGAGGACACTTAAGATTTACATCATTACTCCATACCATCATTCTGTCTTGGGTTAGGAGTCTTTCATGAGCAGCCATCCACATTATGAACATATGACTGGGTATTCCTTGTGAGAACCATACTAATTTACTCCATTGAACTTCCTGGTCAGTAGTTCTTAAGTCTTCCCATACATTCTTAATAGAGAATTTGACTTTACTTCCAACATTATTCTTCCACATTGCTTTATCCTCATCATTAGTTAAAATAGGAACTTGGACTAACTTCAGTACAGGAAACTCATTCATCCAATCTACAGGCCATTTCCACACACGATTATTTATCATATCAGCAACTTTTAAATCTTTTGATAAACCAGCTTCATACATCTTTCTTTTACTGATAATATTGCACAAAGGTTCATTATCACCCCACTTGTCATACCACATGGATACTGTTTTTCCATTACCAACTTCATATACCACATGAGGTCTTATTTTTCCTATAAGACCCAGTAAGTTCCTCCACATCCAGCTATCTGAATAATCATGATCAATATCCCAAAAGCTTCTTCCTTTTAAATTCACTGAATTAGCCCACTTCACCCATAAACTATCTTTCTTTGTAGTTATATTCCAAACATGTTTAGCAATAAGAGACTCGTTCCACTTATCAAGATTCTTTAAACCTAAGCCTCCTTGATCTTTAGATTTACACACAGTTTTCCATGCAATTCTAGCTTTGCCTCTAGTTAACTCTCCCTGACACCACAGAAAACCTTTAAATGCCCTTTCAATGTCTTTCACTGTTGTCTTTGGAATTAAAAAACTGAAGCCCAAAATACTTGCATAGAAGATAGAATAGCAGCAATTAATTGCATCCTTCCTGCGTAACATAGAAATTTGTTCTTCCAATCTCCTATCGTAGCTTTAACTGTAACACCCTAAAAATAGAGAATCGCGGAAGCATACAAGCATTTTGGGTGCTACGAAAATTGGAAATCACAACACAAGATAAATAGAGAACGGATTGGAAATCCGTTTAAATATATTACATAGTTATAAGTTAAATATAATACATAAGTTCAAATTTTGATAAAATAAGGCCCAGTTACATGATTGTCCCAAAGTTTTCAGAGTTACGCTTGTGTAAAACCACTTAAGATTTTTATGACCTCGCCATGCACTGCCTTCAACATAAACATACTTTAAGCACCTGAAAAACATGCTAAAAGTCAGCTAACGCTGGTGAGTCTATAGGTTTAAAGTAAATAGCACATATGGACCATAGCAATAATCAGCAAGCACACACTAAACCCGCATGCAACACTAAGCTCAACAACCAAACTAGACTAAAGAATGCCAAAGGCATTAAATATAATAAAGGTGCCCGCGAGTGATAATCCCCAGTCACTCGGCAGAAAGGTCGTCATGGTATACGTTCGCCTTGACCATGGCATGGCTAACCGAACGGAGGAGTCACCCTCAATAGATCTATTTGTATCATACGCGTTTCCCAGCAGGAATTGACGGTTGTCGATAATGGGCAAAGTGGGATTCAAGCAAACTTAGGTTTCCGCATACTAGTGTGTAAAAATAAGTTCAGTTTTGGTCTATGAAAACAGTTTTGCATGTTTCTCACCCCAAATTTTATAAAACAGTACTTATAAGAAAGTTGGGGCTATAAACTCACCTTAAAAGATAGCAATCTGCTAGTCAACAAGTAAATAGTACAACCGCTCTGACACACGACCTAGTTAAGTATGGTAAGTCTTAGTATAATGTTCGTGATTTAAGTGTTTGACTCATTTGAAAAGATTTTTATGTGTTACCATGTGCTTGTGTATTTCTTGCTTGTTGTGTGGTACGTACGTTTCAAAAGTAGTTTATTAGAAAAGTTCTTGGTATTGGCTCGTGGTGATAGTGAATGGTGTGAGAGTGCATAACGGAACATCCGTGTATTATATTCTTCGTTATAAATACGTAAGTAATATATATATATATATATATATATATACATACTAGTGGTCATGGCCCGCCCAATGGGCGGGCATGCTTTGTGGTTTGCACGAATCATGTGATTTTAATTATATTTGCTTTTGCGGTATTTAATACGTTAAATGGACCTTAATACTATCTAAGAAAATAACCTAATCAAATGTAATATAGTGTAACAAATATATAAGAACCAATAAAGAAAAAAAATATGAATTAAATAGAACAAAAGTAAACAATCATAGGTTTAATTTTAATAAACAAACAACCTAATGGATTATTGACTATGTTGTTGTTTATTTTTTGTGGTTTCCTTGATGTTGAAATTTTCTTTAGTAATTGATGAGAAAAATGACTCTATTAGCTTTCTGCATATAATATTTCAAAATTTAAATTAGTATACATTGTTTTAATATACAATATTAAGTATTATTTGTATCTATTTATGATTTCAACAATGGAAATATATTTTCTGATAATATATTTATAGTGGCCATATAATGATTAAAGTTAGTTGCAAATTTTCTTAATTTGACATAAAGATAAGAATTGGTGTAAAATTATATAATATTCTAAAAATTGCAAGTTTATTTAAATATGGCGTGTATTATTATAGAATGTTATTTAGATTGACGCTGAAAAAAACACTATATTGGTGTTCTTTGTATTCGGAATTGCATAATATGAAAAATAACACTGCAATATAAGAATTAAAATACTATGATAAAATAAAAAGATTCAGTTAATTAAAAATGTAATACATTGATATTAAAGAAAATATTAAACATAATCAGAGAAAACACTTATTAATCTAACAATTAAACTTATGTATTTTCTCTTGATCATATGCCAAATGCATGTTGTCATAGTAAAATGTTTCCACTTATTCTTGGTCGGAAACATCTTCTGCTTCCTCAACCTCCCATTTTCTTTTCCACCTTCTTTGGGCTCCTTTAAGCGCGTTTGGTTTAGCTTTCTTTTTTGGTTGCTCATTTCGCTTTTCAAAATCGTCCCATTTCTTCTTCCTTATCTGATCAATTTTTTTCAAATACCACACGGCAGGATGTTCTTTTGAGCTGCTTGCACCATCTTCTCCAGTTCTCTTCATTATCGTTTAACGATTAATTTAAAATTACAGTATAATATTTGTACATGATTTGTGGAATGGTATAAAACCCTAACAGCTTTATAAGGGAAAAATATGGTTAGTAGACGCGATAATTAATTACGGAATTTAGAAGGTTAAACTTTTTTTTGTTAAAAATTAAAAATGCACACGTTTTATTTAATGTGTGTTAATCATTTCCAAGGATTAGTTAAATTTCTTGTTGCTTAATCGATTTATTGTTGATGTATTTTTCAATTTGTAATATGATATGTTACATTAACGGATATTATCATAAGCATATATATATATATATATATATATATATATATTTTTAAAATTCTAAAATAACAATTATCATCAAATTATAATATTCTAATTTTTTAACGAAAATAATGATACTGTAATATTTAAATTTTGAATATGTTATGTTATAATGTATATTATCATTAGCATCTTTTTTCACATTCTAAATTTAAAATTATCATCAAATTGTAAAACTCTAATTTTTAAACAAAATTCATGATAAATAGTACCCTTTATGTATAGTTATTAGATGTAAAGGCAAATAAATATATATATTTAGGGTTTTTATGAAAATTAAAAGTATTTACATTCTTTAATAGTTATTGTGGTTTTCAAGAAAATGAAGTATTTCTTGGTTTTCGTTTTGAAAATGTTTTAAAGCACTTACTTAACTATATTATAACATTAACACAATATCATAAACCTATCAAATAACTTGTGATCATAATTTTCTGCAACAAATCATGTCTTCCATTAACAAAAGATCAAGAAGTGAAGAGGATTTAAGTGAAAACAATGACGACAGTATTAAGTATAATATGATTCATTAGAGTAATTTGTTCAAGAATAATTTATCTGTAATCTTATTATGTTAACTAACAGTTTTTTTTATATTTTTCAGGAAACAATGTATTAAAGAAGAAGAAACAAAGTTAACAACAAAAACAACAGAAGGTATGTAAGTTTATTTTCTAAGGATTTTTTTCTGAAACAACATTTATGTTTTAATTTGTTTAAAATGCAGAAACAATTCAAAAGGAGAACAAATTTGATACAGAAAAACATGCATGGGCTCCTGACAGTTGGTACTATCCAATCGAGTTGNAATGTATTAAAGAAGAAGAAACAAAGTTAACAACAAAAACAACAGACGGTATGTAAGTTTATTTTCTAATGATTTTTTTCTGAAACAACATTTATGTTTTAATTTGTTTAAAATGCAGAAACAATTCAAACGGAGAACAAATTTGATATAGAAAAACATGCATGGGCTCCTGACAGTTGGTACCATCCAATCGAGTTGGATCTCGATAAGAGACTTAAAGCTGAAGAAGAAGAAGAAGAAGAAGAAGCAGTAAAGAAACGAAAGAAACGGCTTCATGAAGACCATGCTAAACAACTGGCTTCAATGCCAAAATTAAATTTGTTTGAGGACCATTCATTGGATTCAGACAATGAGTTAGAGAAAGAAGACATCGAAAGTTTTGATTACGATAATTCTCATTTGGGATTGTCTGATGATGATTTTGATTAAGACATGTAATGTTTATATTATTTTCAAGTATATGTAAATTTTAAATTTATGTAGCATGTTCATAAGTTGAATGTTTTAATTCTTGTGGGTTCAATCGGTAAATTAATTCATACAAATACAAACTAATAAAGTAAAACAATATATTTAAGTATCAACAATCATTGTTAATAAATCTGCTAG
>LBNU01022375.1:0-12214 GCA_014162995.1 Artemisia annua
CAAAACCGCTTCGCTGTAAATACTTTTGAAAAAAGAAAATACAAAATTTGAAAAACCAACATAAACAAAATAAAAAGAATAGAAAATCTTCAAAAACACAAAAACAATATAAAACCTAAAAATCCAAAAATATTCTTCTCACGACATGTCTCTCGTATAATCGATATTATGTACGTTTCTAGAAATGCCATTCAAAAATAGCACGGATATGTACATATGCTTGAGCGGGAGTTCATTTAAAATGTTTTCTAAAACATGCCGTTTCTCAAATTTTTCTTCACGATGGCTTTCGTATACTTCAGTACGAAACCCGGTCTTCAAAAGAAAGGAAAGTGCTTAATTAAAAACAAAGGTTTCAAAAACTTTTTAAGCACTTAGCCTCAAAACAAAATGACTTGTATACATTTCAGTACATAACTCGTATTTCAAAGAAAAAACTCCCTCTAAATCCATTAAAATTGATTTTAAACTTTATGTTTAAACAATATGCTTTCTTTGAGGGGGAGTATAAAACTCAAAATGAAAATGTTCCAATTTCATGCGAAAAAGTCCGTCTTTCTCTCCAAATGCTTTTATTTAATCAGTTGATATCAAAAATATCACGGTATGCTATTTTTGAGGGGGAGAAGACGTGATTAAATGTGATCTAAATGTTCAAAAGTTGTGGCAGAATCTCGAGCTCGTAAGTAAAGACATAAAAGTCTTATACTAGACTCAGAATTGACTCTCGAATTGACGAAACAAAATGTTAGTATTCGAAAGGATTTATCCAAGTAGAAAAGTACCGATTCGAGAAACTCTTAATTAGACGTTTACTATGACGGGTCTAACTTCCTTTTTAGGAATGTTAACAACTTCAAGTTAGTTACTAGAGTTAGTTATCACCTAAAAGCTGATAATGGATCTCTTTAACTAAGCAACGTAAACGTGTCCCTCGGGTATATGTCTATTAAGAGTGGATCATTCAAAAAGTGCCAACTCTACCCAGCATGTGCAAATTTATCTTAAACTATTTTGAGCACATGTGAAGGGGGAGTATTTCAAAATTGCAAAACTCTCAATGTGTTAACAAAATGTGTTTTATTATCATAAACACTTTGAGAGATTTTCAAGCAAATGGTTTATGGCAACAATAGGATAGTCATGGCGATATAAGGTGACTAAGGTTAGGAAAAACCGTCCTATGATCCGCCAGAGCCGGAGGGATCTACCCAAGGACAATTCCAATAGATAGAATTAGAAGTCCTTAGGTATGATATGAAAAAAGGAGAAAAGAATGAAAGGGAAAGAAGGGGTTGAAGAATTAAAAAGAAAAGTAATGAAAAGGGTGAAAAGAAATAGCCCTCCATATGTTCAACCTTAGGGCAGACACCGGGTTCAACTCATATGCTACTGGCTGTTACTAAGGTGACACCGCTATTGAAGACAAGACGTCATGGACCCAGTGACGCACTGCACTTAAACCTTCTAGCCACTCGAGTATCTCTCAAAAGATACTTGTTTCATTCTCACGGAGAACCCTGTATAATCTATTGACCACTCATTCCGAGTGTGTTGATATTGAAAAGGAGGTACTCTGCTCCATTCATCCGATGACTAAATGTGCACTTACTGAGTCTAGAGCCAAGAGATTCATCATAAGATCTCTTAGGAACACATAATATCTCTACACTGGTGATTCTACATCAATGGACGCCAGATGTAAACTTTAGAGTCCTACGCAGATCTTAGCAATCTGCCAGAACGTTTATGAGAGAATTTACTTATGTATTTCTCAATGATTGAACGGAAACTCCTGCCAGGGTCAACATCAAACAGCCCTGACAGCAGGTCACTTCGGTAATCTCTTGTGGGTTACGCTTAGTGTTCTCGGTGGTTCCAAACGGTCTACAGTCGTGGGGTGATCTCCAGCGACTCACCTAATCGTTGGTGTACTTCGGTATGTCTGTGTAAGCTCTTTCGGGGGTATCCGATTAGGAACGGCCATGGTAAGGGTTGGAGAAAGTCTTCACACTATGCTGTTGACGATCTCTAATTCCGAACCTGTAAGTACCGGATGTTTTATTGCTAACTGTTTTATGCAGGTACAACCACCACACACTAATTTCCACATGCTCATACATACATCTCAAAGTCAAAGAAAGTTCTCACCAAAGATCGATGCATAGAAGAGGTCAAAGAAAGATTCTACATTATGTGAAAGAATCTACAAAGTTAAGTGACAAAGATCAAAGTGAAAGAACGGGAACAACAAATGTATGTATGACAAAGACTAAAGACGTATGAGCATGTTGGAAAGGCGTTTAACCTACAAAGACAAAGATGTGACGAAAGGCAGATGTATCCACCACAACAACAAAGAACAAAGAAAAGTCATTTATCAAAGATCACAAAGCATGAAGGAACAAAGACTAAAGACTATTCTACAACGACACACAAAGTTCAACGACAAAGATGACAAAGACCAAATCACATGGAGCATCATTCGAACGACCATCCCTTAGGGGGAGATTGTTAGCATTTAAATTTTATAGAAAAAGTGATGGTCGGTCTCATATGTAATATAGTGTGTCGTGTAGGTAGAATTAGTCATTGGGCCTTGGACTAGTTAAGCTAATATGTTATAAGTTAAGACTTAAGTATAAAACCAAGTCCAAGCCCAAGCCCATCAAAGCCTTTAGGGCATCCACGAATTGTACTATATATACACCTCAAACTCTCATTTGAGGTGTGTGCTTGTATGTGTTTTATGTGTGTTTTCTTTAATATAAGTTCTACTCCATACGCCTCATATTATACATCAAGTCACCATCTTTCTCATCTCTTTTCTACATATAATACGTGTGTGTGATTGATAAAGTTGTGATCTTTACGTAATAACACAAGGAACTTGTTAAATAAATGAATTCTCTTAAGTAGATGACATCTTTCAAATATGTAATTTTGTACTTCTATTTTCATGGTTTTGGTGTCTTCAAATAAGCCACTTACTATAGCTTAAGAACTTAAGAACTGGCATCATTACTTTATCGATAAGTGTAATTTGATTGATATGTTAAAAGTCAATCACACATGATTTCTTCCTTTAATTTCATTTTAGTTTTTAGTTCTTTCAAATAACATATGATTTAATATTAAAGTAATTAGATATCTACGTACTTTTTCTTATTACAAAAACTAGTAAAAAATCACATGTGATATAACATGTGTCTGGTTATATTTTTTTATATCACATGTGATCATGCATTGACTATTTATTATAGCAAAAACTAGTAAAAACTATATCACATGTGATCATGCATTGAATATTTCTCATAATAAAAACTAGTAAAAAATCACCAATGATTTTTCTAAAAATCACAAATGATTAACATGTGTCTAGTAATAATTTTTATATCACATGTGATCATACATTGATTAAACAATACAAAAGAGAAACACATCTTAAATAGTAAAAACATCTTCGACGATTTACCATTGAATTCAAGGTTTTGGTTAACAAAAGAAACAAAAGAAATACATAATATCATTTCCTTATCTTACATAAAGAAACACAAACTCTACAACATACTAAGATGCACAAACCCATGACGATGTGCTATCACGTTTGAGTGTTTTACAAGTGAAGCATTAAGAAGACACTGCAATCTACTGAATTAAGCTTCATTATCCAATTCATCTTCATGATTGCAATATTCTTTGTCTTGACATCTTTTTACCCTTTAATTTTGGTAGGATTCCAAATGTCTAGAAAACAGCTTCTTCTACAAATAAACAAACAATATGTTAGCCTATTAATCATATGTGATATTACACTAAAACAAGATCTAAGTCTATAAAAAATGTGCGAAAGTGGATCTTAAAGAAATAAGATTAAGCCAAGGCATAGCTGCTAAAGGCGGCACAATCGAACTCGAATTTAATACAAGTTAGCTACTTTTTCTACTTACTCAAATCAACTCATCCGTACAACTTTGGTAGTCACGTATGCATATCTATGAATATGATACCACTCACGTATATCTATAAGTACAATTTTGTGTATATAATTCTCATTTATTGAATGGTGTTTGGACCCATCTTGTCGTCTACAAAACGCACATGTCACTTAAGATTTATTAATTGACATACTTGTATCTAATATATTCAACTGCATGGAAGCACTAGGCATGTCCCTGGATGGCTTCAATAGTTGAGAAAAGTATTTACAAGCTCTCGGAACTATTATTTAATCCTATATCCACCATCAGAATGCACCTTCGCACTAATATTTCTAACTAAAAGAAATGACATCAATAATATAGTTCTAACTAAAAGAAAATACATGGTCTTAAAATGGTACCTTGGCAATCTTTTTTTCATCTTCAAATAGAAAGTTCTGGTGATCCTCCAGTGTCACTTCTGTTTCAGAACCACTACCAGACTTTGATTTTCACAACAATAGAAAGTTACGCAAATTATCACGACAGTTAAGATAGTACATAATGTTTATGTATGGTCGGTACCGTAAACATAACACAAACAAACAAAGCAAATAATATGTAAAAGCTAATGGTATAACTCTCACCTCCTGCATGATTGATGCTGGAAGATGACACTTGACGAGAATAAGATATAAGTTTCAGTTTTTGGCACCTGGCATGAATGGTTGTTTCAGTGTTTGATACTTCTACAAACCTTCAACATTCTGACGTCACTAATATCGGATATCATAACTCGCTTAAAAAAAACAAAGATTTATTCACTAAAATCGTAACTATTAATCACACATTTATTCACTAACATCATCGATTCAACACTAATCTCAACTTTTTAACCGCTGAAGTTTATTTTAATTTTGTTGATTCAACACTAATCTCAACGCTAAAATCATCAATTCTACAAAATCTCTATAACTAGTGAAAATAAAAGTAGAATCTCGTAACACTACCTTCAATCGGATTTTGAACGAATTTTAAAACCAGATCTTGAACGGATGTTGAAGATCATTTGCACCCTGTATTGTTAGAATTATCTATATCAAAGCTAGATTCATCTATTATCTCGTGATTTGTTGTAATTTTACGGTTCGATTTTGTGTTTTTTGTTGATCCAGGGCTTGTATTTTGATCGGAATCTACTGTGTGTTTTTGTGTGTGTTTGGTGCGCGAAGTTATGAGGAGAGATAATGACCTGATCTATTTCGTTTGTGTTGTGATTTTACCAAACTACCCCTCTGTGTTTTTTTAATTAGTAAATGCTTTAATCTCAGCCATTGATTGAATTTAAATGGAGGCGGGGGATGTGTCCCTCAGTCCCTCACTATGTGAGCTTTGTTTGGTTTGCAAAATAACTCGCCTCAAATTATAAAGTCTCTATGATATTTAATAACTTTAAATAATAAACAAATAACCCTTACACTTTATACCCCTTAGACTTTATAATATGAACTTTGTTTACAATTGCATGAGTATTAGTATTAGATTGAGACTCTCATCCATTAAAATTATAATATTTTGTAAAAATACGAATTAGTTTTAATAAACGTTAAATATTGTTAAAATGAATATTAGTTTTAAACTTTTATTTATTAAAATATTTTTTTACTATGTACATTCAATAAGGACTCATGTTATCCTATTTAAAAGGTTAATCTATGCGTACACGGGTTTGAATATTAAATATGGCTAAATTATTATTAACGGTAATACAAATATCAAATGGTAAGCACGAGTTACCGTGATATGAAAATAAATATACGCGATTGTACTTATAACAACGACTCATGTAGTTATTATTTAAAGTTTATATACGAATATCCGGAAAAGTATTTTTAAAAAACTTTACGGATTATATTAGTACTTCATCAACGCTCATTATGTGCCACTAAACTCGCACATTTTGTACAACATGATATCAATAGTTAAAGTTAAACAACAACATCAACCTTTACCTTAACATCTATCAGCTAAACAAAGTTAAATCTTTCATCCGTTAAAATTTTTTACAAACTATTAATAGATATTAATCCATAATGAAAAACTCATTGATATTTATTTGTTGTACTGATATCACAATTTTCAAGGGTAAATTCTTATATGTTCATTTGTTATAGTCGCGAAATACGAGATTTTGTATAAGTTTTCATTTTCTTAGCTAAAGGTAGATCAGAAAATGCCATAAACCATCAAAACTGATGATTGTTCGTGGGGGTTTCGACAGAAAGACCCCTTGGTTCTGGCAAACGGATCACAATTACAGGTACCTGTGAGTATACCGATGGATTGAACGAAATACGAACAGTTAACATAATATGGTCATAGATCTTAGATTGTAACTTGATCATGAGCGAATTTGTTGATGTTGCACCCATCAAGTATGGAAAGTGCCAAACATTGGGAACTACCCGGGGAGGAGTTAGGAACAAGAACAAGGAGAAGCGAGAACCACTTAAATGGAGGAATCGATCGTATTTCGTCCTTTGTTCCCTATAGCAACTGGGGATCAAAAAGCACCAAATTTGATTTCACTAATTATGACGGTTCGCCGGGGCCTCTTTTCTCTTCCCTTTTCTGCTCACTCGTAGGGGTCCGGACCCCACAAAGGGGGAGGGAGTTGATTGAACATCTCAGCCATTGGCGGGAATTTCGCCCGCATCCGATCCCCAATTCTTGTTCACCCCAGATGATCGTGTTGGGTGAATTGTGACCTCTACCTTCTTCTCTTCTGGAGAAAGTACACCTACCATTGAATGATCCTTTAGAGATAATAACATATGGCTGTCTATAGTTAGTATGCTAGATGGGATTCTTAAGTCTTCTTTAGACTGGGGTAATGACAATTTAGTCAATCCCAAGGAATAGAGTATTATAAAGATATTCATCATAGCAGAGAGTGCTTCTCAGGGAGGAGTACGATCGTTGTGAAGCTCTATTCTATGCCGGTCTCAGTTGTATGTTACTAGGATTAGTGTTTCCTTTAACCTCTCATAGCTACGTATAGTCTAAAGATAGTGCTTATTTATTCCAGGATAAAGACACCTGATACTGATCAGGGAAATCCACGGGTTATAATTCTAGCAAGGGGGCAGAGCTTGAAGAGCGAAGCGAGCTACGCTAGCCTATTACGTTTTTCAGCAGCAAGCTACGGTCTAACGCTTGCCTCCGGTGGCTAACCTAGGTTGGGGCAAAAACTCCAAAACTAGGGTTCCAAACCTTTCTCTAATAATCAGGTAAGCTTTCAAGCTCCTTGACTTTCTATCTCTATTCCTTCAACAACAGTTAGGCCTTTTTCTAATCCTACAGCCCTTCTCCCAAGAGTTTCAGAAAAGGCTACCGACTTGGCCTACTTTGACTACGCTATTCTTCTCATTTCAAAGGAAAAAGTAGTCCGCCGACGACAACAAATTCAATAGTGTTTTAGAACCGGAAAAAAGAAGCGTTTTTTCGCACAGCTTGCGCATAGTGCAAGTCCCATTTGTATATCGTATTTGGCCGAAGAAGCATCAGACAGGTTGGAGTTCTTACCTTCTTGGGATTCCATGGACCAAGATATGCTTTTATTATATGGGCAATACCAATCTACTTTAGTAGATCATATGGATGTAGAAACACCTTTTCATTTTGATGAATTGGAAACATCTCTTTTTCTAGTAAACTAAAATTTAAAATAAATTTGATTTTTGTGTAAATTCCGTGCGTGCACGGGACTTATAACTAGTTATAAAACTATAATATAACAGACTTTGTAATTAGGGTTTTATTCATTTTTGTTATCATTATTATATTGAGTTAACTACATTTTTGGTCCTCGTGGTTTACCGGGTATAACGGTTTTGGTCCAATAGTTTAAAAAGTAACGGATCTAGTCCAGATCCGACGGCCCGTAACACTTTTGGTCCAAATTTATTAACACCGTTAGATTGACTGATGTTGACCGTTAAATGAAGGGGTGCTTTTGTCATTTCACACCAACTATACATAAAACATACTATACCTTTCTTTTTTTTCTAACACTCCATTATCACTTTCTCTCCTTCAATACAAACATAAAAAAAACACACTCTTTAATTCTCTCTAAAAAAATCCGATCACAACGATCGGCCACCACCACCACAACAGGCCACCGCCACCACCACAGCAGGCCGCCGCTACCACCTCGCCTACCGTCTCCTCTACGGCTAGCCGCCACCGCCCCACACACCAAGATCTAGTACACCTACATACACCACATCAAGATACGACCAAACTCTACCACACCTACATACACCACATCAAGATATGGCCTAGATCCACCCCACTCCAAGATACGACCAAGATCCAATAAACCTGCACAACTAACGCCACCACAACGGTCGGATCTTAGCGGCAGCGAGGTGGGGGTGGTGGCGATTTCGTGTTTAGATGCGTGTGTGTTTTCTTTTGGTGGTGATGGTTATATGTTTTTTTATGTTTGAAGATGGTTGAAAAATATAAAGAAAAAAGATGGGTTTGTTTGGAAAAAAATGGGGTTAAAGACTTGAAGGGATTTAATTGTGTTTAAGATGGATGGTTTGGAGTTGATGCATTTTTTTCACAGAATTGGGTTCAGAAATGGGTTATGAGGTGGATCAGTTGTGGCAAAAATATTTATTGGATCTTCCTTTATGTGTGTTCTTAGATTTGCTATAGCGTTTCTAAGAGAAAATTGGTGGTGGTAGTGTTATGCTTTTGTCAAAATTTGGGTTTGTGTTTGAAGTGTTTAGTTTGTATATATATTTTTGAAGAATCTTGTTTGTTGTTGATTACAAAAGGATGTTTTTGTTTTTTTAATACAGCAGCTTGTATGTGTGATTAAATATTTGATGTGTATAATAATAATAATAATAATAATAATAATAATAATAATAATAATAATAATAATAATGAAAGAGAGGGCATCATAGTCATTGTACATCATCATCCGAGGGTATTTTTGTCATTTCACGTTTTTTTAACTAGTCAAACTAACAGTCAACGAAAAATGGACCAAAAGTGTTACGGGTCGTCGGATCTTGGACTAGATCCGTTACTTTTTAAACTATTGGACCAAAACCGTTATACCCGGTAAACCACGAGGACCAAAAATGTAGTTAACTCTATTATATTTTTATCACTTTTTTATTTTTATCGATGACTATACGATATATGATAATCGTGATAATTAGACGATAATTGTAGTTATCTCCTGCTTTGATCTCTTATATGGTTAACAAGTAAATATAATCTAGTCTAAGCTAGCAAAAAAACACATGTTATAAAATTATTTGATTCTTAAAATATACTTGTAGAATGCATTTGTAAATACAAAAGAGCACTTTTGATAAAGAGGGAAAGAATCTACGTTATGCTCTAATTAGTATCTCGGGGGGCTTCACAGATCTTACATAAATAGACGTCAATGTAATTTTCATAAGTGCAATTATTACATGCCCATATTCCACCCTTTTTCTTTTTCTTTTCTTTTTTACCCTTGCCTTTGCTAGTCTTGGGGTTCTCTGAGCTCACTGCATTTCTTGATAATGATTCACATGTTTTAACCTCTGATAGCCCGTTGTCTAGTGCTTTCACTAAGTTTTCAAAATAGGTGCATGTCACACTGTAGCATTTTACACAAGAAATATCTGTTTTCAGCAAATATATAGAAGAGTACATCAATAAGCATATGCATATAGATGTAGAGACCACAGTTACCTAGTCAAGCCGACCAACTTTGTCCTAAAGTTATCAATTTCATCTTGAGGGGCCTTTTTTTTATAAAGTGTGAACACTTCTTTCTCTGCACATAGATGAAGCTGTTCTAACCGTTGTTCTGCTTCACCTGCATGCAATCAGTACATACTATTTAGGTTGTATGGGTAACCTATCAAAGCGATCATTTATGGGAAATGATTTGCACACTTATGTTTTTGATTGGGACACTCCACTCTGTGCATTACATACTTGTACAGTGCTTACAGTGTGCTTTAATTACTTGTACAACTGAGTGTCCCAATCAAAAGTGTGAGTGTCCCAATCACCTCCCATCATTTATAGTTCAGGTCAAAATGGGTTGACCCGCAAAGACCAAATATCAGTTATTTTTTATATTAATAGCAAATGTGGTATATATATGGTAACAAAAAAACTAAATACATGTTGTATGCATTATAATAGACTAGTAACATTCAGATGTACATGATTATATATTGGTTAGAACTAGCAGGGTACCCGCGCGATGCGGCGGCGGGTACCCTATGACTAAATTTTGTGGCCAACAAACGTTTTTCATTTTTTCCTAAGAATAATTTTACGAATAAATGCAAACAATAAATAAACATAAGGTCCGAATTAAAGAGAGTAACATAGGTAGAATCTTAGAAACATAAATTAAAGATAAACATCACTATAAATTTGACGTAAGATAAGCTCTAGATGTGCTATACAACAATTTGTTTCTTAATATTATAAGCATGTGCTCAGTGGCGGACCTAGGAGTAAAACTAAGGTGGTTCCTTTATATGGTCGAGAAGAAAAAGCTAAGGGTTTAAATGATCAGGTCGGTTTGGTGGGTCTGGTACGGTTTACAGAAATGTATAATTAATATGTAACATAGCTTAATTTATAACTTAGTTTTCTTTTTGGATAGACTTCTATAACTTACTTTGAACTTTAAGCAATAATTTTATAGTTGTATACAGTAAGGTTGTAAGGCTATTTTTAACTTGAACAGGCATGCAACCATCCATCGCAGTGACATCACTATATTAACTAGTTCGAAAACTAGATTACTATCATAATCAAAATTGTTTATGCCAAAAAATAATCATAATAGCATATATAATATAAAAATCTTGTATCAACTTGTTTTCTCTTTTTGAAATACAACTTGCGAACTGAAGAATGACCTTTTAAAATTGTAACCTCAATTAATAACTCAATTAATATAAAACTAAACTTGTGGATTTTTTATCTCAAGAAAAGAAAAAAAGAGTGAAAAGAAAAGGAAAATAAAGGAACAGTTATATCACATGGGAAAAGACAAAAAGCAAATTCATTTTATTAAAATTTAAAAACACTAAATTTTCTCTTTCTTCTCCCATCTTCATCTTCTTCCCATTTTCTTTCAACCTGGTTTTTTCTTTATCTATCATTCTTTACACTAAATTTATCATTTATTTCATCTCCTTCAGTCCTTGTAACTCGATCTGACCCCAAGGTGGTTCCTACTTGTTTTGTAAGGTAGTTCCCAGAAAAAACCACTACATAACTTCTACATGGTGTCGATTCCTAAGGTGGTTCCCGGGCACCACCTTCGTATGCCTTAGGTCCGCCTCAGCATGTGCTCCGTAACTTTTTCTAATAAATTTGACTTGAAGAAGCTAAGTCTAAGTTTTATTTGACCGCGTTTCAAAATAATATCCAACGTACTTATACAAACAATAAATTAATGCATAATTAGAAAAGAAAAAAAAATTGATCCAATTGAACGAAACACATTTTTAAAAGAGGATTATGACACCCTTTATTCACCCAATATTATTGGTTAATTGTTTACTCTAACAAAGCATAATGCATATCCACCAATTATTGGTATAGTGATGATTTTTTAATTGTTTCATAAGGTACAAAGCAATACATTATATGACTTTAAACATCTTTCAAACACTATCATATCTTTCAACTAAAGTTCTTATATATATTTTAAAGTTGTATTGCAAAGCATTAAAAGTGGACTAAATATTCCTCCATATTACAGAGCACTACTAACTTGTGTCTATAAAAAATTGAACCAAGAGCTTCTATATCAATTACGGGCCCTTTTATTCTTGAAGCTAGAACAAGCCCACAACTCAATCCAATTATTAAATTGTTATAACCCTAACCCTAAACACAATACAACTCACACTTATCTTTTCATTACATTACACACAGTCAAAAAAAAATTTGGTTTCTCCCAACAACAACCCATTTGAAACCTTTTTAGTTTCTTCTTGAACCGGTCAATAATTGACAATATTCACAAACCTTTTTGTATATTTGAAAGAGATGCTAATCGGCTTCAAGATCTTGTGATAGTGAGGTCCCGGGTAAGTTGTTTTCTTACTTTTAGCTGAACCAAACAAATCATTCACATAAGCCTTGAACCGTGGCTTTGTGGTGCTTTTGTTGGTTTTTTGTTTCAACAGATCGATGATAGGTGTATCGGTGGAGGTGTCGGCTGATGTGGTGACGAAGTG
>LBNU01022375.1:28432-54673 GCA_014162995.1 Artemisia annua
TTTTTACTATAGATGAAATCTTATTTTTTTTTCGGTCATCTTTCAAATATATGAATAGAGCTTTACTAATTATAAGAATCACAACCAAGTTTTCTAAAGTATCGGAGGATTGAAAATTGTAACAGGATAAAAGAATATCGTGTGATCAATCATTTGGCAACCTATAATGTTTAAGAACTTGCTAAATGAAACACATTAGCGTAAAATGCACCAAAGTGAATTCACTATATTTTAGGATAATAAAATTGTTCAAAAAAAAAGGATAATAAAAAGAATATGAAAAACTTCCTTATTTTGCTCCTGAGAAGGAAAAAAACGACTCTTACCTTGAAGATCTTGAAAATTTTCATGAATGTCCTGGTAAGAAATGTGGTAAGAACGATAGTTGACGCTGTAAGCAATATATTTCATTCCTTTTTCTTCCTTAAGCAACAGGCCATCAATTAGACCATAAAACTTTTCAAATCAGTTATCTTGATGTCATGTTTATTGTGTCAATGTAGTGAAACTTTGATAAGATTTTTTTCTCACTTTGAGATTTGATATTACAGTAAAATCTCTATAAATTAATACTCGATAAGTTAATAAACTCGATAAAATTAATAATTTGTCTAGTCCCAACTTGGTACCAGTATAAATTTGGACCCCAATCGATAAAATAATAAGATAATAATTTTTTTAAACCCCAGTGTATATTTATTTGTCCCAACGAAAATATAAATTAATAATTACTAAAAATTCCATATCTACGTATATGCGTGTGTTTGAGAGATACACTTCAACATCCTAAGATTGTTTAGTAAAAATTGAATTCATTGTCACTTGTTATTTTTTGTTGAACTTCAAATCTATATTGAGTTTTTCTCAAAATCTCCTTACTGCACTAAAGTTTTGTTGTGTTGTCTTCTCGTATTGCAGCAAAAAGTGTTAATTTTATTTTCATAAGGTGTGAATATGAATTCATAAAATTCTAATTGGAACTTGTTTTACAAATTTATTTTTCATCTCTAACGAGTATACATTGTATCTAGTATATTACACCTGAAAATTTAAAGGTCATATGTAAATCCTCTTTAAATTAATAAATTATTAATTTATCGATATAATAGTATCTCGCTAAATTAATAAAATATCCCGGTGCCAATACTATTAAGTTATAGAGGTTTTACTGTACTCGTAAATTGTATACTCAGTATATTTGATGTAGCAAAAATGAGAGTGTTATTTATCGTTGGAAATTTTATGTAACTTATTAAAATGATAAAACTATTGGAACTACTCATTTTAATTACAATGAATGTACGTTATTACAAAGAGCTTATAAACAGTTTTTCGCATTTAATTTCTTGTAAGTTACGTTTGGATATGACCAAACTTATTTGATTGAAACATTATACTATTCAAATTTAACTAGCAGGGTACCCGCGCGATGCGGCGGCGGGTACCCTGTGACTATATTTTGCAGTGAGCAAATGTTGTTCGGTTACATTTTTTTTCTCTAACAATAACCGGACAAATAAATGATAATTTATATTAAAATAACTTCGCGAGTCATGCAACCAACCAACCATCTTGACTCGTGAAGTCAAATAAGTACGCGACCTCATGATGTATCAAACCAAATAACCAAAATTTCTCAATATCATGAACCAAGAGGATCTCGTGACGACAAGTGATCTCGAAAAATAACTTCTAACCGATCAAATAGCACAAATTTATCCCCAAAAAATAGTCAAACCCCGTAAGAATTATTAAGTCTAAATCCAAGTCCAAGTCAAAATTTATAGCTCAAAACAACCATATACCATAACATAAAATTAGTCTAACCATAAGCTAACCATATTTTCAGTATAGTCCGGTAAATAACCCAAACCAAGCATCAACCCAACAATAATAATCACTAATTTTGGTTAAGTCCATTAGATAAAAAAATGCTACCAGCTCAAATTAACAACCCTACTTTTTAAACAATCACACGCTCCCATCCTTATATCTTCATGCAGCCTCCTAACACAAACATTCATCTTCTCTCTCTGCTTGGTTCAAACTCAAACCCATGACTAAATCACCACCTTTAATTCTTTCTGTCAAAGATAACCGAGCAATCAAACACACTCTATGACTTTTCTGCTCGTTAGTAGCATATCACGGATTTCGTCATCAAGATCTTTGTAACAAACAAAGTTATCGGGTAGATCAGTGATGGTTTTGATGTTTTGTTTCTTTTTAAGATCAGTGATTGTTTTGATCTTCAAGCTAAGAAAAATCTCCTAAGATGTGTATAAGAGATGAACACAATCTTTTTTTATTTTATTTTATTTATTATTATTATATTTTTTTTTGGGTTTTATGTTGTGAAGCTTTTGTTAGTTAGGACTGTGAAATGGGGAGTGAATAGTCACGATGTGGTTTGATCTTGTTGTTGGTTGTTGACAATTTTTTATTTATTTATAGAGGGTTGTACATTATGTATAGATAGTTGTAATATTATGTGTAGTGGTGTTTTTAATGAGGCTATTTAATGTACAGAGTATGTATTTTGGTCTGAATTTGGTGTAATGCTTGTTTTGCTTGTACACAATGCTTTACTTGTTGTAATGATGAAAATTCCTTGCTTTAAAGAGTTGTAAACATTGCATAATTTTTTGTACATCTGAATTTTTTGGAGAGAGAGTCTTTTGTCTATTATTCAAATTTAATACGTTAAAATTGATCGAATAAAGAAGCCAAATTTACTCTAAAAAATGTTTTGAGATATTTTTGACCGCGTGTTGCAACGGGTGCAAAAACGTCCATCGTGTAAGTCTTCAATTGACTAACAACACTGGTTACTAAAACGGATTACTTCGATCGAAAAGAAAACACACTTGCAGCCTACCTAATGACGACAGAAAGAAGAAAAGAGCACAAGGTAATTTAATTTAATAATAGTATATTTTTACAATAATAAAAAATGTTAACAATAATATTAAAGTGACATAAAGAAGTAATATATAAAGTTTTAGAAGCAAATTTGTATATTACTAAACCTAAAAAGAGTGCATGATATAAAGTTTAATTTTTTAGGGGCTTTCTTATATTATTAGTAAACTTAAGGAGGAATTTTAAAATCTATACTTCTATACTATATATAATGTAAAAATCTATAAAGTGAAAAGTGAAAACTTAAATTATTTTAAGAAGTCCTTGCACTATTTTCGGAAAGTTTATGCAAAGCTTGAAGCTATTAATATACATCGAAAATCGGGTTGACCCGGGTCGCTTTAAACCCGGTATAATTTGACCTTTTTTTCTACCCAACCGCCCGGGTCGAACCAGCTGGTTTCAAAATATTATGTTTAATCCTCAAATCCTCAAACTTTTATTATTTTTCATTTATAACCCATAAACCTTTTTCTATCACTAAAACTACTACCGGTATAAAATCTCGTTGCCATGCACGGATACTCGTCTAATATAATAAATGTTACTAGTAAAATTCAAAACTTAATGAGTTTGAAGCTATTTTATTACGAGTTTAAAGTTAAAGTAGTATATTTTTTTTTTAACATTAAGAGGATTAAATTATAAATGTTATTGAATATAAGGTATATTTTGTAACATTAGCAAACTTTGAGGAGCGGTTTTGATATTTACCAAATGCTAAAACACTGTTCGTCTACGGTGATTAACATTCGGTAAATGTTACGTAATGCACTAAAGTGTGTGTGTTTTTATTTGCATTTTGTGATGCAACTCTTTTAGGACAGTTTTGATCTTCATGTATAAGTTGCTACAACTTATAACTAAAAGGTTTATAGAAGCTAGCTCATGATATATGTTTTAAATGAAATGCCTTAAATATACTCAAAGCCTACGATAACTTGAGTTTTTTTTAAGGGTATGCATTCACTATATTGTATGTGCCAACTAGTTATAATACCCGCGCACGTGCGGGTTTTTTTTTAAAAAATTTTTGAATGATATATTTTTATTTATTAAAAAACAAATAATTTAATCTTTAAATTTGTTTTGTTGATATACTACATAAGTAGAAGATAAACATAAAAGATAAAGATAAGATGCAACTAACGATATGATTAAACTTTTTAAATGGTTATCTTTAATAAAAAAAAATTATAATAAATTTGTTTTGTTGATATACTACATAAGTAGAAGATAAACACAAAAGATAAAGATAAGATGCAACTAACAATAGGATTATAATTTTTAAATGATTATCTTTAATAATCAAAAATTATAATTAAAATAATAATTAAAATATTACTTAATAAGGGAAGGTTGAATTTTTCAAAATGGAAAAGTTCTCACTTTGGGTTTTGTTTTATTATATAAAAGATATGATCTACTTTGCAGCTTTATCATTATAGTGAGCAACTCATCAAACATTTGCAATTTAAGCGTGACCATTCACTTCCGTTTTGGCCCTCACTCGTGACTTGGCACCGTAGGTGACCACGTCACCCACCACTCTGCTTAGTCTAAGTAGCAGAATGGGTGTTCGGGTATCTGTGGTTAATATATAGTAGGCGTAATATAAACGAAACATGTATATAGTGAACAGTATAGGATTAAGTATTGTTATGTTATAGTCTCACCATAATGATACACATAACATGAGTTATTAAAAGCTTACAATACACATCACATAAATTACTAAAAGTTTGTATGTAAAATTGGAAAAACAAATTGAGACACATAAAAAAATATATTGGTTAGTTGGATACATGTAAAAATGATTATCTCATGTAAATGAGTTGAGCTTGAGCTACAAAATACTCGGCTAGCGAGCGTTATAAAACTTAGTAAAATCCTTTAGTAATAATATCTATGCCTTTTAACAAAAATAAATAAATAAATAAAAATCCTTTAGTAAACTTAGTTAAAATTCTTTAGTATACATATAATTTGAGTCTCCATTATCGAGAAATGTAACATGAATAAGAAGCGAGTCAATTTAAGCTTGATGTGATGATTATTATCGAGCTTGAGCTTAAAATGTATGCTTGAGTGGAGGTTCAGGCTCGGGTTTTAGAAGTCGAGTCTAATTTTGAGCTCAAGTTTCAGACGACGAGTTAAGCTTGAGCTTGATATTCAAAGGACCATCTAGCTCGAGTCGAGTTTTGATCCTGAGTTTTAGTAGTCGAACTCGAGCTTGACAGTTCTCGACTGGGCTTGAATCGATTACCCATGTTGGATGATAGAAATAATACCCTTGCTTATTTCAATATGCTGATGAGTACTTGTAATTGAGGCATAAGTTGCCGCTTACTACACGTCAAAATCTTATAGTTGTACTGGTTACTATTTATGGGAAATTATGTACAACATGATTACGTAATATGCAACTTTTTCATAGTGATTTTGGATATGTTTGATTGGCAAGATTTGCTAACCCAAAACCACTTAAAGAAGCATATTACTTTTTGTTTCCATTCTTTCTATTGACGACGACATAAAGATGACACGATAACTTATAAAAAATGTATATAACCAATGGTTTAAGTCATTTCATCAGAATTAGAAGTTGTGGGTAGGTATAGAATAATATGGCTTTTTGTTCTTCTTATTGGTCATCAACTTTTTCATCATGTCAACTAAATAATAAGTCATCTGTAACTTTTAACTCGGCATGAATAATATGCTTTCTGAGTGAAGCACATAAACTTTCTACAAAAGCTATCATATCTACAAATTGTGGTAGATAGACCCTCTATGTTAAAGCTTTGTGCCATACAACAAGTTTTCATAAGTTTCATTACTATACATAGTTTTTTCTTCTTATCATTGTAAGTTACTAACTTTATTATAAATCTTACTATGACTCATTTTTAACAACAACAATATTCAATCCTGCAGGAACGTGACATATAGTGAATTGCCTAGGCGGTTGACTAGGCCTTTGCCTTGGCTTATAGCCATGTTGGCCTTGATTTGGTGGAGACGGGCGAACCCGCTTAGACTGTGATAAGGTTGCCTGAGGTGGTGGAGCAAAAGATACCTGCATACATCGAGTCACATCTTTACATGCATGAATCAAAAAGACTGCTTTTAAAGAGACATCTTGTTATCCTACTTCATTAGGATTTATTATATGGACCTATAAATGAATTAAGCATACTAATTTACATAGTCATATTATAGTTAGGTAATCATCCCACTATACATAACACATAATATAATCCCAATTTAGATTGTAAGTGTTAGGTTTAAGGGGAGAAAGGGATTGTAAGTGCTTGACTACTATGCAATGCACAATATGTAGTTCTTGATTAATTGGCACTAATCCAATGCATTAGCTTAATTATGGTGGTTATGTATAGTACGGCTACTTTCTATTTATATATATATATTTTTAAATCTATACGTGTTGATTTCTGATTTGAAGTATTATAGTAACAAATACGAGTTGAGTTTGTAGTTTTAAGACGTACGTGGCGATTTGAATCATCCTTCGAGTTACTTAATTAACTTTAATACAACAAAAGCTTAGGTAAATAATTAATCGTAGTAGTTAGCTACTTGAAGTCGTTCTGGCCATAAAATGTAGACTTTAATCGTATTGGATAACTTAAGATTTCATTTCAATGATAACTTCTTGACTTTCAGATTCTTAAAATTCAGAGCAAAATCTAGACAAGTAGCTTTTTTATATTTTCAAAACTTGTATAATGCTCTGGACCTAAATATACGATCTTCCAAGTAACTTTCACATTATAGTTTTAAAGTTATAACAAATAGCTATTTTGCTTAATATTGATCATTATATAAATTTAGCATAATGCTAGTATATGTTACCCATTAGTCTTTCTTGGCATGCAATCACTCGGCATATAAAAAGGTCCATGATGTGATGTGATGACGTATAGTCTATATATATATATATATATATATATATATATATATATATATATATATATATATATATATAATACATGTGCTTTTTTCTAACTTGTTTTTGTAGCACATCACCATAGCTCGATTCTCCGGTGCTCTCATTTAGGGGGAGCTTGTATTCCGTTGATCACTTCGACGATGCCCTATTCAGGATGATAGTATTCCGTCAACAACGATGATGCCCTTTCAAGGATGCTTGCGTTTCTTCTCCTCAACATCAACGACGCCTTTTTGATTCTACAAAAAGGGGGAGAAGTAACGGGAAAACTAATTAAAAATTTATTAACGCATAATTTTACCTAAAATGAGTTTATATTTTGTAATCATAAAAAATGGGGAGATTGTTAATACAAATAATGTCAAAAACGTTATTCGTATTATTCGATCTTCTTGTGTTTTGATAATCACAAAATATAAAGACATGTTATGTAAAGTTAAAGTTAATAAGTGTTTAATCGAGGAAACTCGTTTCTTCCACGTAGCTACTAAAACGTCACTTCAGGTATGAACAAACTTTATACCGTCATTAGTTAAGTGATCAAAGAATTTTATTTTCTCCTATACTTACATTTTTAAGTTTGACAAAACATTTTCACAAAAGTATTTTTGTGTTTTTAAAGAAATGTTTTATTAAGAAAATATATTCAAAATACAAATTTGTAACAGCTATATTTCCCCCCAAAACAGTTGAGTTTTCACCAGATAAGTTTTCACCATGTCAGGACAAAAATGGGAGTGTCTGTCGGGACGGTCCTTCAAAGAGGCCGGCGGTCCCTTAGTAATAAAGGACCGTCGCCTATTTAAGGGACCGCCAGCTCCTTCCTGTCATGTATAAATAGTGAACTATTCCTTTTCAGAAAATAACTTCTTCCATACACAAAAACTTTATGTTTTATTTTTCTTTCTTCTTTGATCACTATAACATGTTGGTATATGTTTATAAGTGATTTCCTCTTCCACAAAGTGCAAGAGAAGAAATCTCGACGTAGATGAAGATTCGAGATGTTGTAGGAGTCCACACACAAACGTAACAAGTGTTACGGTTCTAGGTCTTGTAAATATTGTAAATACTTCTGACTTGTGTGTGAGTCGAGGATGGAGTTATGTGTGTGAACTTGGAAGAACATGAAGATCCAAGAAGTCTTGTAACTAGATTAGCTCATGTATTTGTTGTGAGGAGAGTGATGTCCTAGTGTGTAGGTTAGGACTTAGTTGAGTCGTTGTGTGAAGGCTTGGATCGGGTGATGATCCAAGTATGTCTTAGTGTGAAGGCTTAGATCGGGTGACGATCTAAGTGTGTCTCGTGTGAAGGCTTGGATTGGGTGAAGATCCAAGTATGCTATTTCTGTGAAGGCTTGGATTGGGTGAAGATCCAAGTTGGACAAGAGTGCTTGTTCGTGCGGCCGCGTGGGCCTTGAAGTAGATTGGTTCTAGCTACGATTAGAACTCGACATTCCGCTTAGTGTCGTCAAACCTTGTGTAAGCTTGTGTACGGATTGCTCCGCCTGAAGGAGTGTGTTGATATAGTGATTGATAACTCTCGAGTGTGGTACTCGGGGAGTGGAGTAGGACGTAGGAGTGAGCTTCGTGACGAACTACTATAAATCGCCACGTCTCTTTGGTTGTGTTCTTTCCTTACTGTTTACATTACTTGTTTGTTTATGTTTGTTTATAGTTTAATAGATATCACATAACAAGTAGAATTCATCAAGTTTGCAAAAGAATATTAACCGGACCTAAAAATGGCGAAACGTTTTAGCATGTAAAAAGAAATGGTAAAACTATTCAACCCCCCCCCCCTCTAGTTTCTACAAGTTCAATTCTCACAATTTTTGAAAATAAAGTTATGTGTTCGGCTATGCAATTTAGATTAAACAAAAACATGCTAAATTTTTTAAATTTGACAAATTGAGTGTAAGGATATGTAACACACTCCTTGTATTGGTGATACTTTGAGTATATTCTAACTAGCACGCGGAATTTACTAGCTAACACTTAGAAGATTTGTTGTATAAATGTATGAAACAGTAAACAATGAACAATGAGATAAACCAAATGCTTCAATATTATTATGAATACGAGTGATCAAGAATATCACTAGGGTTTACAACCTTGAAGCTTTCACAAAACTTGTATGCAAGAGATATATCTTAACCCTAACCTAGGTCCTCCTTTTATAGCCCAAGGAGTCCTTTACAAGTAAACTAATATTCGTATCAATCTATTGCTATAAGATATACACAATATCTTTTCTATACTTATCACAAATGTATCTGTCAATATCTAATAACAGTACAAACTATGGTATACTAGCAGAACTAACTAAGTTTGTACTGCTAGTGTTATCTATTGCAGTTGTAACATTCTCATTGACTGTTTGTACTGATAAGGATAATTCCTAACAATCCTCTCCTAAAATTATGATTTCTCTGCAAATCACTAAGTTTATTGAATTATACCTTATCTTTTTGTTGATTTATGCATTTTTCTTTGAAACTGATCATATATCCCTTGAAGCAATTCTCTGACTGTCTCTGAAAATTCTTCAACTTGAATCTTTAATGACACCATCACTGCAAGTACTCCAGCTTCTAAGGGATATTCCAACTCTGCCAACATAAATATATCCACTCCACCTTTTGTTGACAAATTTTGGACATTGCAGCAATCATAAAATCTCTATTCAGAAGAAAGATCATGGTATGGAAATCTCCAATACACATCTGTGGGATCTGGTTCATACATCCTTTTGAATTCAACCCAAAGCTCTTGTTCTTTCACATCAGACTTCTTATTTGACTTGAGCTTCTCTTGAACTAATATCCATAAAGTATCCAAATCTTCTCTATCACTAGCCCTGATCAATTGTTCAAAATTCTTGTACACAGCAGAACTTCCACCCATTCTGATCACCTTCCAGGCTTTCCCAAACTTTTCTTTGTAGATCTCCCAATCCACTATTGGATGTCTAGCTTTAATTGGATCAACATGTAAAGTATCTGGCACAAGAACCATCATCAGATTATTAGAAGAATCTTTATGTTTAACTTCTTCTTCTTTCTCAGTTGGTTGATCTTTAGGCCCAATCTTTTGCTTCTTTGAAGACCTAGATTCCAAATATCTAGTATTTTCTTCTTTTGAACCCATAGTAATAAAGTGTTTAGTCCTTCTGAAAGCTGTGTAATACAAACTCTCTATTTCTTCATGAGATTTGCCTTTAAGCTAAGCAGGCTTCCCATTATCTTGATTGCATTAGAATTTCTTCATTCCAGCAATAACTTGTGCTTTTGTAGGCTTCCTCTTTCTCTTCTGACCTTTCTTGATTGACTCCATCATATCATTCAATGCTGCATCATTCTTTGAATTAATAAAATCGGCCAGTTGAGCTGATCCTTCTTCAACAGTTAAGCTTTTGTCTGCAATAAGCTCAATTGCTTTTGCCTTCACCACTGGATCTGTTTCAATCATATGCTCAATTTCAGCTTCACATAGTTGAGCCAAAATTGTATCTGAAGCCATTTGCTCATTCGCTAATCTCTTAGCCTTCAAGAAACCTGCAACTTCATCTTCTTCAAGTTTTCTTGCCACTTCAACATCATGATCAATCTGAGCTTGATGTCTGGTCTTTATCTTCCTTTGTTGCTCAGTTTCTTCATCTGTCATTGGAGCTTTTCCCTTTTCTTTTCTCTTTTTCTCATAGTCATTAGCATCACCAGCAGTACCTTCTTGATGTATACTAGCAATACCTTCTTCAACTATGCTAGCAGTACCTTCTTGAACTCTTGTAGTTAGAAATGGTTGACTTGCAACAATATCTTCTATGTCTCTATGAGCTTCCAAATCAAGAATTTCTGTTGGTTTATCTTGAGCAATTTCCTCTGTTTATTGGTCTGTTTGTTGTTGTGGAACCTCTTCAGTCTTTTGATCTTCACCCATATCCATATCTCCAAAGCTTGATTCTTTAAAATCAATTCTCCTCCCCTCAGTTTAAGAATCTGTTTTCCTCCCCTGTTTGGGAGAATCTCCAAAATCACCATCTGAATCATGATCATATGATGAGGAAGAATCTACTATTTGAGCTTTTCTCCTAGCCTTCAGCTTCTTGATCTCATCCTTCATATTTTTTGCATTTTCTTCACTATCATTGAAAATGCATTCTTGTAAAGAACCTTGGTTTTCTTGAGATCTTCTTCTAAAGTAGTGACCTTGGTGGATAGAGTGGTACATATTGCCATTAATTCATTGTAGTTAAGACTACCCTCAGCACTTCCAGCTGTATTACCTGCTGGGAGAGGTGCATCAGGGCATAGGTTCAGTTTCTTCCCTATTTGGACTAGAGAATACTCCTAAACTACCCATATCATCCAATTGGCTTGGGATTCCACTACTTATACCTAAACCATGTGGATCAGGTACATTAAGTATTGCCATGGGAGGGGTCTTAATGATGTTAACACTAGGCTGTCCTGCATCTAAGCTAGGATCAGGAGTGTTAGCCCCATCCATAACACCAATAATGGTGTCCTCATTTGCTATATGGGGGTGAGTAGGAGAGCTAGGCTGAGGAACCATAGCTTCCTTTCTGGGTCTCTTCCTATAGGTGTGAGTGACAGATGGTGTATAGGCTACTTCAGGAACCACAATGGGTGTGTGTTGGGGTTCAGTTTGGTTGACTGACCCTTCACCCTGTACCTGTTGAATAGAAGCAAGCATAGCAGCAGATAATGGTCTTACTACCCTATCCCATCCTTGTGTTGCCATAGTCATATTTTGAAAAACTTTTTGTTGCAGGCAATGAGTAGGAAAAATTGTTTTGTGGGGTAGTAAAATACTTTGTTTTGCTTTCAAAATCAATTGTAGAAACCTTGGGTACATCAAAAATTTATGTGGAGATTTTGAATTCTTCACCATACTTTCAAAAATCATCATTGAAAAATTATACTTTTTGTTTCTTGATAAACACACAAGAGCAATAGCAATATTGCTACTGAATTTCTCCCATGAAGATCTTTTGGGGCTTAAACAATGAAGTAATGTATGGATCAGAAACCTCCACTGAGGTGAAAAACATCCCTTATTAAAAGTTAAAAGATTATTGGATGTACCATACTCCATCTGTGAAATAGCAACCCAAATTTCTGTGTTGGGCATGTCTATGGTACTATCTGAGTCATCTAATCAGAGATGTCACCTCAAAGATTTCTCAGTAACATAGATAAGTTTCCCATCCACAGTTGCACTTAGTACATGTATGGGTGTATCCTCATCATCATCATCATCAAGTGTTAAGGCAGTTGCAGTCTGCCAAAACTATTTGATTTGAGAGGAATAAAGAGGAGGGTTTACTGTAAGAGCATACTTGATGTAGGAGTTATTGAGGAAATCAATAACTTCATAGAACTTTGGACCATCCTCATCCTCCGTTTTGATCAAGTGTGCCACCTGATTGTGTCTCTTTGAAAATTGTAAGTTGGCCATGAAGCAAATCTTTAGATAACAGAATAATGATTGTGAATGATTGAATTGAAGGTATGAGAAGCCAATTGAGAGTTTATGTTTATACTACTAGGGTTTGAGATTTTGACGCAAGAGAGAACTTATCTTTTAGAAAGAGTTTATCTTTGGTAAAAGAATAAAGTGAAGATATAGAAAGATAATTCTCATAAATTAAACCCTGTAAGTATGGTAAGAAAACGGTTTTACCCAACGGCTATAATTAAAAATTCTGTTACTGACACAAAAGTTGCAACGGCTAGTTCAGTAGTACAAACTTTACACTATCAGTACAAACTTTGAACTAGCAGTACAAACTTTTTCACAAAAATTTTCAAAGAGCAGTATAAACGTAAAATAGGTTTAAAATAGACTGCTCAAACATATTTTTTAGCAAACCACCAGCTATCAACGGATTTGATTTGTCTTTACCATTAGCCGTTTGCTATAGACTAGCCAACTCTTAACTGTAAAGTATGGTGAGTTGATAACCATATAGTTTTTTGGTAAACTATCAACAATAAATGGATTGGAGAAGTCTTTACCAGAAATCGTTTACTCTGAACTAGTTGGTTCTTGATGTGGGTTAGACATGGTGAACCAATGACCATTTGTTGTGTGATAAAGAAAACACACATCTAATACAAAGCACACCATATTCAATGTTAGTCACAACTTCTTTTCTAGCCTGCAAATTTTAGTCCAAAAACCAAGAAAAAAATACAAAGCAAACTTCATTATGTCAATTTAAGAGTAAGACTAAGAATGCAAAATGAAAAAGACAACTATACTTTAGGAACCCAAGCCATGACTGACTTGACTCTACCCCTTTCGTCAATATAAATATGTTTCTTTAAAACAATAGATGCTTTGTCACCTTTTATTGGTCTCCAAACCCACTGTGTTGTAGCTTTCACAGCATTTCCCAAATTACCCGTAACAGCTTGCATTTGCCTAGCAGTAGTAACTGTTGGCCTAGCAGTCATTGCTTTAGGCACCCATTTTTGATTATGCCCTGCTGTTTTCTTGAAAAAGGACTTATTAACTATTTGTGTTTGCTTATTATTATCTGAAAATCTTGGTTTTGAACTTGAAATAGTTTGTTTTTGATACGCAGTCTTGTTTGGCCTAGCAGTACAAAGTGGTTTGGTGCCAGACTTTAACATGACTGCTCTGGGTATCATTTTAACATTAGAGTGAGTTTTATTTGAAAAATTGTTGTTCACTCTAGCTTGTTTATTTCCATATACCCTTGTATCCCTTGTAGTCACCTTTTTCCATGGGTTATTGTTACAATATGCAGCAAAATGGTCAAAACTTGCACATACAAAACATGTCTTGTTCTGCATAACAAAATCACTACCTAGTTGTTGAGATTTCGTATTATTACAATTTCTTTGATTACCTCTAGGTGTTGACCTGTACATCTCTGCATATTTCAAAGTATTCCTAACTGGTTTTACATTATCATGTTAACCACTTTAGGAAGATTCTGTATTTCTACCTTAACTTCAGGATTAGATTCAGGTACAAAGTTAACAAAATAAGTGTTATTTGAACTTTCAAACATCTCATCAGCCTGTTTATCATTTGTGTTCTCTTGTACCTTAGGACTATAACCTGGAAATTCAGGTTCCTTAAACTTATCTAAACCTGTATGAGATAAATCAATGCCTGGGGTACAAACATTCCTCTGTGAGGAGGTGCAACAACATTATATCCTAGGCCTGATTTAGCTTTGTGTAATAGTTGAGCCTCTATGATCTTTTGAACACCTTTGGAAGTCTACTCAAGTGTGTCAACACTTAACTGTTGATTCGTTGTGTTTTAGTGTGCAAAACAACAAGTATAAAAAATATCAACAAAGTGGAGTCAAAGTTATCGTGAGTGACAACTAGACGTAGAGAATTACAAGTAAACCTTTTAGGAAAAAGATTACCTCATAAACTCGTGCAATGTGATATTTGTGAGACCGGGAAGTGATTTCCCGAGTCGTACCCCAACGAGGTGTGAATGGAAAGCTTCGTGAAAGATCGAGATTAAAGGCTTGTATGTTTGGTTGTGAAAGATTGTTTGGTTTTATGGTACGTTAAATTAACGAAATTGGAAAATTAACGAACGAGGATGAAAATAAATTAACCTAAAGGGAACAAAAGGCAATTGGCAAACTAGGGGAATCCTAAAACACTACGGGAAACAAAGTTAGGTATCGGGAATCCTAAATCACAATTTAAAACAAACACGTAACGTTTATTTAAAAACAAACGTCACGCGCAAGATAAAACGTGAAATTTAAACACGAAAGGTCCTACGAGTCTACAAACAATTTTCTTACGCACTAAAAGACAAAAGAAAATTTTGGAAAAAAGAAAATTAATTATTTAATAAAAATCCTAATTATTATGAATTAATTACTTTTTAAACTAAATTAAATCAAAATAAATATTAAAACTAATTAAATAAATGTGAAATTTTTCTGGAAATTAACTTAAACTAAAACAAATTTAAGAAAAATGAAAAGTTTAAAAGAAACAGTTTGAATAAGCTGCTATAAGCTCAAAAGCTAAAATAAGCTTAAAGAACTCCTACTACTATAAATATTAAAATTGGAATATAATACACTGAGAAGTCCCTAGGGCAGATGGTTGGTGATGTGTGTGCTTGTGTTTGTGTGAGGCTGGAGGTCCCAGGTTCGACCCCAACTTTTTGCACAAAATTTATTTTATTTTTCTTTTTTTTCTTTTGCTTGTTTCCACTGATTCAAACTACAAAACACAAACTCAAGCCCTTTTCTTTTGAAACCAGATTTTAGTAATCACACAACTTAAACAAAACAGATTCAGAATCAAATTTAAACCCAGAATCAAAAATTGATTTCAAAAGTTTTTGTTTTCTTTTTTATACTTCTCAAACCACTCAGTTAGCTCAATAAGCTAATTAAGCACAACCAAAACAGCAAAAACAATAACAACTACAATAAACAACAATAACAACTCAAATAATAACAAGAATAACAACAATATCAAGAAAGATAGCAAGATCAGTAGGCAAGAACAACAACAAGAACTGCAGCAGCAGCTCTCAATCAGGCTAAAAGAGGGCTTCTAAATAAGCACTTAATAAGCTCTAAATCCTAAACTAAAAGCAATCCTAGAAACTACACCTAGGGGGCTATCTAAAACCACAAAAATCATAGCTTAAAACCTAAAATTGAGCAGTCTAGGGGCAAAAGAACATGGGCAAAAACTGAGATACAGGGGAACTTTTTCAGTGAACAACCATCTCCCACTTTGATTTTCAATGAGCAAATGATCTTCAAATTCCAAAATTCTTTTTGTTATCAATATACAAGCTGGCTAGGTACTCAAATCAATAAAGCTTATACATTCCCATTTAATAACAAAGCCTAGAGAGTGTTTTGAAAATCATTGAAAATCTGAGCTATGCATGTTGACTTTGTGAAAGATTTTTGCTAAATTGACTTTGGTGAATTTAGATTGATTCCAGCTGATTACTTGTTGTTTTTTTAGACCTAATGCACCCAAAATCTACTGAGCTAAACTAGTTTTGAATTGATTCACAAAATTTGGTAACAAAACTTCACCACAGTTTGACTGTGGGTGAAGATGTAAGTGAGTTTTGACTTTTAGTGAAGATTGGTCCAAACCCAAGATCAATTTAGACCATATTAGACCTGAGAACTATTAAGCAAATAAACTTAACAACTAACAACAACACAACACAGTTTACAAGCTTGATCCAAACACCCCTATATGGACTGTTTTGGAAAATTTTTTAAGGCAAATGAAAAACCTAAGCCAAGAAACTGAAAATTAAACTTACACTAGGCTAATATGAACTCAATTAAGCAGAAGTAAACAATAATAAACAACAAACAACAACTACAATTTACTATGCAGATTAGTCAAAAGAAAAATGGTCAAATGCTTACAAGTGCTTCAAGCTGAGAACCAAAGTGAACAAGGACCCAAGATCATATCCTATGCTCCCATGAGCTCTAAACCAAATTCCATATCCAGTTCTGCTGCTGCTTCTACCCTTTCTTCTTCAATTCTCTCTTTTATATTTTTTTTTTATTTTCTTTTTGATTTTCTGTTTTTCTTTTCTCTTCTGAATTTTTGATTTCTTTCAACTCAAATAACCTTAACACTACTTAAGGAGCATTCTGAGAGTAATTAGTAATATTTAAATGCAATAATGAGAAACTTGAGATTTTGAGCAAAAATACGAATTGGAATAAAATTGAAAGAGACTTAAATTAAACTTGAAATTTGAAATTACAATACTGAAGTAAACATAAAAACAGGAAAGATACAAGGGAAAGATGCCCTAATGGCTTACACAAGCTTCACTATTTATACACTAAGGGGGTAGGTACGAATTGCCTTCACTTGTGCCTCTTCTTCTGAAATTAGGGTTTCACAAGCATCCCTTGAGCCTTGTGATGAAATCCTCACCATCCAATTGCTCCAAAAGTGATCCTAGCCATTTAATTGAATTTTGGCGCCAAAATGTTTTATGCAATTTCTGGATTGCCAGGGTGGAATGGGTTAGGTAGGGTTTGGGAAAAGTGTTAGTGGGATGGGGAGTGGTGATGGAGTGCTTTTGAGGTGGTAGGGAGGGGTGGAGTGTGCAGGTGGTGGTGATGGTGAAGGGACTGGGTAATAGCGGGGATGGGGAAGAAAGTAGAGTGTTTGACTATTTGACCTGGGGGGTTGGGATTTATGTAAATAACGGTTGTGTTTATTTTGGGCTGGAATGGGTGTGTTGGGCCAAGGGTTTTAGGGTATTGGGTTATAATAAGAAAAAGGGTGATGTTGGGTTGAAATAATACAAAGGTCCATTTGGTTTTTTGCTTATTAAATCACAAGGACAAAACTTGTAATATTCTGAACTTTGAGGGGTGTTTTCTGCCAATTGACCAAAGTTCTCACAAGGATCAATTTTGCCAAGTCTCGAATTCCCAAGGTCCACTTTGTCACTTTTCTTCAATTTATAATTCCCGGGGACCATATTTGCCAAATACCAAACTGCAGGGACCAAACATGTACATTCTTCAAACCTTACAACCAAGGACCAAATTTGACAACTTGTGACTTTTCAAGGACCAAAGTTGCATTTTCCCTCCACAATATTCCACCAGGGGCCACTTCTGCCAATTCTGAAAGTTCAGGGACCAAACTTGCCAAATGTGAAACTTCAGGGACTAAACTTGTAACTTTTTGAAAGCTTTTCACCCAAAGATCATTATTTGATAAATTTTGACTTTTAAGAATTTGGTTTGACTTTTCTTTTCAAAATAAATGCTCAGGGACTAATTTTGTCAAGTTTTGAAAGTTGGGGGACTGAAACTGCCAATTATGCAAACTTTGTACGATTTTCATTTGTTTTTAATCATTTTGCATCTAAAACATATAAAACACGATCTTTGGGATATTTTCAGTATTTTGATGTATTTCCGAGTGTTTTCACGTGTTTTGGCAGTTAAAATACGATAAAAATGATGAGTATTTACACACTCATCAACTGTATATTTTTATTTTGTTTGCTTCATTGTTCTAAATAATATTTAAGCACACTGATTTGTGCATCTCTGTGTTCTAAGTCTCTTTTTAAGACAGCTATATCATCAGTGAAATTTGACTCATTCTGTCTATAAAAAGCAAGTTGTTCTTCTAAGACACATAGTCCTCTTTTATGATTTTCCAAATTATAATAAGTATCATTAAGTTCAATTCTTTGGCTATCATATTTAATCTTAAGTGACTCTAATTCTTTCAATGCTGCACAAGATTTAGAACAACTATCAACATATACCTTAGAGTTAGAGAAGGCCATCAGTGCAAACTCAGTATGAGCTTCTTCTTCTTCCATAAAGCTCCAATCAAAAGCAGCTCCATCTATAGCTAATATAGCCTTAGAAGAAGGCTCCTTCACTATCACTTCCTTCAGGTTATTCTTCTTGTAATCATCTCTGTTTTGCTGTCTAGGACTTCTGCATTCTCTGGCAAAGTGTCCTCTTTTTCCACAGTTGTAACACTCCACCTTTGAATTATCATAGGCAGCAACATCACCTGAGTTAAGAGTGATCTTCTTACCAGTCCTTTGAAAGTACCTCTTGGCTCTTATGCTTATCAAAGCTAACTGCCACTTCAAATCTATTGCTTCCAAATCATAATCATGTATTTGAAGCAAATCTTCATTGTAGAGATAGGCATCTTCAGCTTTGCTAGCCACAAAAGCATAGATTGTTTCATCACTGAAGCCAGCACTGCTAACTTGTGAACTAGCTATACTAACTCTAGTGCTAGCAGTACTAACTCTAGGGTTAGCAGTACAAACATAAGTGAGATCATCCTCATCATCAGAATTGCAATTCTTTGTAGATGATAAGAATGCCATGTTTCATGTTCCTGTGCTTGTACTGCTTGTACTTCCTGACTTCTTCACCTTTGGTTTAGCAATCTTGAGGTTGTTGTAAAGATCATTGAGAGTCATCTTCTCCAATTCAGGTTTGTGTTGATAAACAACAACATAAGTGTGCCATTCAGCAGGCAAACTATTTAGAAACTTCATGTTAAGATCTTCTTGTGGAATAGCAACCTTCAACACAGCCAGTTGACTCACAATCTTCTGCAACCTGCTAAATACATGATTAAGAGATTTATTGCTTGTGGCAGTGAAATTCTCATAGTTTTGCTTCAGTAGGGTCTTTTGTGTCTTCTTGGTAGCTTCATTACCACTAAATCTTTCCACAATTGCTTCAAAGAGAGCCTTTGCATTTTCATAAGTACTGAAATTCAAAACTTGATCATTAGGCATAACCATAAGCAAAAGATGCTTAGCCTTAAGATCATTCCTTCTTCAAGCTCTTTCATCATTGGTTACTGGTTCAGTTTTGTGCTTGCATGACTTGGAACCATCAACATTAGTAACTTCAGATGTATAGGGTTTCCATGAATCACCATGCATGATGATGTCCCATAGTGCATAATCTTGCACCCTGAAGTATTGCTCAATTCTGAGCCTCCAGAGATCATACTCATTTTGCTTGAGTATGGGCAACTTGGCAGTTGTTGAGGATGACTATGTGGTTTCCATGCCATCTTCTTGAGAGTGAACAAAAGCTTGTCTTCTGGATCTTCTAATTCAAAGTATCAGAACCTGGCTCTGATACCACTTGTGAGGATCTATAACACACTCCTTGTGTTGGTGATACTTTGAGTATATGCTAACTAGCATGCGGAATTTACTAAATAACACTTAGAAGATTTGTTGTATGAATGTATGAAACAGTAAACAATGAACAATGAGATAAACCAAATGCTTCAAAATTATTATGAATACGAGTGATCAAGAATATCACTAGGGTTTAAAACCTTGAAGCTTTCACAAAACTTGTATGCAAGAGATATATCTTAACCCTAACCTAGGTCCTCCTTTTATAGCACAACGAGTCCTTTACAAGTAAACTAATATTCGTATCAATCTATTGCTATAAGATATACACAATATCTTTTCTATACTTATCACAAAAGTATCTGCCGATATCTAATAAGCAGTACAAACTAGGGTATACTAGCAGTACTAACTAAGTTTGTACTCCTTATGCGTAATTCATTAGTAGTTAGAAAAATAAAACATAAAAAATTAAAATTAAGGATTGAAGTATCATCATTGATATTTATCCTATTGATAACAAAAACAATAAAAGATAAGTCGGGTTGTCTCCTAGTAAGCACTTTTCTTTATTCCAGAGTCTTCAAGTTAGACTCATCTTCAGCTCTTATTTTGTTCCATTCATGTCCACATGCCCGTGTGTGATAAGGAAATATTTGTTACGCTTTTAGGGGGTCATTTAAGCCTTAAATCGTGATATTATGACCAAATATTACCTCAAATCGTTCCTTTTTGTCATTTTAGGTACTTTGGACGAGAATTCTAGAAAATGGAGCATTTTGGAAGTTTTTTGGAGTTAAAAGTGAAGAAAACGACAAACTCAAGAAACCATGCTGGAAATTGTACCTGACGGCGTCAGGAGTCACAAGGTGACGCCGTTACTTGATGAATCAAGAGGTGGATGATTATTTACACTTGACGCGCCAGAGAAAAATATGAAGAATATAACGTGACGGCGTCACGTTATAAATCATGTAGGCCGGCACGTATTATTACAAAGAGAGACGGCCCAGATGACTACCAAGGGGGACAGCGTCAAGAAGCNCTTGATGAATCAAGAGGTGGATGATTATTTACACTTGACGCGCCAGAGAAAAATATGAAGAATATAACGTGACGGCGTCACGTTATAAATCATGTAGGCCGGCACGTATTATTACAAAGAGAGACGGCCCAGATGACTACCAAGGGGGACAGCGTCAAGAAGCTGGAGTGGACGACAAGAAACCCTAATAGCGGCGAGATGACGACGTCAGGGTCCAAAAGCTGACGTCGTCACCTTTGTAAATCTATATATAGTTTCGGATTTTTCATTCATTAGTGTGTAACTTTTGTGCTACAACCCCTAGCCGAATTTTACAGCTTTTGTAAGGGTTTCAAGCCCTTCTTTCATCCATGTTTAATTGAAGATAAGTTTACCTTTTAATCATTCAATATGTCTATGTGTTGTTTGATTATCTTTTATGCTTGTCTTTCTTTTAACATGCTATCTTAGGTTTTTTAGTGTTTTCTTCGATCTAATGAAACCTAGCTATTAATTATTGATTGTTGATTTTTTTAATTGTATTGGGTGATTGATTTCGCGTTAGGCTCAAGAAAACTGGCCAATCTCCTATATGGTAATGTGCTTGAACGTCTTGGGAAACGTTTCTCGGTTGTGTACACCGATGTCATTGGTTGTTTTTAATGCATAAGTGACTATTGAGTAGGCCATGATAGGATACTAAACGTGTCATCATAGGAAGAGATGGAAGCTTATAGAATTTGGGAAGGACGTACACGCCCCCACGACTGGTATTAAGGAAAACAATCATTCATCCAAACAATTATAACAAACCAATTAATTAATAAGAGATAGCTAGGGAGTAGTGAAATCTAAGTAAACACATTTTCTCACTATAAGAAGTTCCACAATTTACTTTTCTTGTTTATTTTATTTTATTTGAATTATTAGTTATTTGGGTTAGTTGACTAGCAACTAATTTCGCCCACTCTTCAAATACCCGAGATTTTTACTTTGCTTTCATAAAATTTAAAAATACAAAAAGAATCATCCCTCACCTATAGGCCTAGGTTACATAGCTTTCAATCCTAACGACACTATTCCCCTAGAGAATGATCAATCCCCCGGTACTTGCCACTCACTATACTACATCGGTCAGGTACACTGCCTGGTGGGGATTGCAAGCTTCTCAAGATCCCTTGAGAAGTAAAACCTTTTGCAAGGTTGCAAAAGCATGCATCAAGTTTTTGGCACCATTGCCAGGGAATAGTTATTGCTTAGGTTGAATTTTATTTTTATTAGGTCTACTCATTAGATTCCTATCTAGTGAGATTTTTATTCTCTTTTTATTAGGTTTTCTTTAGTCTATCTTTTTCTTTGTGCCTTTTATTGTAAAACCATTTTCATTTGTCTCCATGGCGGATGAAATTCCATTTAGATCATTAACAATAGAGGAACAATTAGTTTACTCGGATAGATTTACTTCCTGTTGTTCCAATGAATTTTTAAGTGATCTTATATATATACAAGAGGAGATGGGTGTAAAGTTTGATAGGTTTGATGAATTGTGTGCATGTGTGACCTCTATTAAACAATCATTGTTAGGATCAATTCCTTTTAATAAGACCCTTTGGAAAAAATTTGAGGAAAGCCTCCTAACCGTGAACCATAAGTTTAATGAATTAATGGGTTCGTATACATCACAACTTGAGGAAACAAATGAGGAGGATTTAGCCGAACATGAGCACATTGAGCAAAAAGACCTAGGTTTTATGATCAATGACTTTGAATCTCAAGGAACGCATGATGAATCCTTTAGGCAAAATGAACATAGTAATAAAGTTATTGAGGAAGAATCTTATGAATCAGACTTAGAACTTGAAATGGCTAGAGAAGGATTTGAGATACTTAGGAATATGTTTGGGTTAGATTCTACTAAAACACATGATGAGGATATAGGTGATATTGAGACAAGGAAGTATGAGGTATATAACAAAATACCCCACAACTCACACCATCACTTAAGGCATACACACCACTCGTGACATACCCGGAAGAAGTAGAAGAGACTTTAGGAATCCCGATGAAGGTAGAACCTTTGAACCAAACAAAACTAGAGGACATAGGTTTGAATACTTGTAGTCACAACCTTACTCTTAGTTCTTGGGAATTTCCTAGTGTTGATGAACCGGAACCTCAATCTTTACACAACTTTCCATCTTTAAATTTACATCTAGGAGACGAAAGAGGAACTGACCCACCCATCAGCCAATATTATCTGGGTAGTTTTAGGATGAAGGAAGCTATTCACTTACCCCCTTCACCTCACGTGGCATATTTCCACCCTAAGGGTGTGTATCACTACTTTCACCCGCACTTAACCCTAACTGTAGGGAAAACCTCCCTTATTTCTGTTAAATAAGGGTAGAGTCAGTGTAACACCCCCATTTTCACGTTTCGCAGCGGATTTAGGGTTGGGGTATTACTTCATGGAATCACAGTTACAGTAATAGAAAACGACTCGAAAAGAGACGTTTTCATAAATAAGTTATCATTCATTAAAATATCAGAGTTTTATTAAGATGAGGTCCCGTGAATCTAAGTGTGAAATAGTGTTTGAATGATAACAAGATTAAAAGTCCTCCAAGTTCAGTGCCTCCTTCTGCCATGTCTCCATAATAATGATATACCTAAGATACATGCTTAAAAAGTCAACACTAGGTGTTGAGTGAGAATTATAGGTTTAAGTGTTAGTGAATACAAGTTCCCTGGGCTACGTTGTTACACCCATCTGGGAAAATGTTGTGAGTGTGTGTGATAATTGTGATGCATGCACAATTATCAAGTGTGGGGTATGTTGCACTAAGCTCATGAACCACACGTTAACAATCCGGGTCATGGGGGCTGCAGACCCAACCATGAGGGGATGGGAAGGATAACTTGCCAAAGTTAATCCTTCAGTGGGTTCAAATATAGTACTTATTGGTACCATCCAGAGAGATGTTAATACCAACGGGAGTTGTCAAACTCCAATAGATCTATCAACTATATTCGCGTTCGCGTGGGTAAAATATCCCAAACGATTAGATTCATGAATTTTAGTTATGTAGTGGTGGCAGATAGTTTACTCGTGCAACAACCAAAGAAAAAGACTTGTATTCCGTTTTAAGTAAAGCAAGTAGCACGTATCCCCCTCACAGGGTTTGTAAAGCATTTAGAAAGCGTTTTTAAAAGTGTGAGGCTATGAAAACTCACCTGGGCTTAGGGAATTCTTACTAATGCAAAGAGTGACTCGGAAACTAGACTGCCTTACTCACGTATCCTGATGTTGTTGTAGTTATGGATGTATGTCAAGCTTTAGTTGTTTAGTTTATGTTTCTTAAGTAATTATTCTTAGGGTTCTTTAGAGTTTTAGATATAACACAACACCGTTCAGGCCATCACAATTCACAAGTATAAGACTCCTCACATGAAGCTCCCTACTATTGTATTATGTTATCAACATAATACCGTTCGGGCCATCATAATTCAAAAGTTAATACTCCTCACATGAAGCTCCTTACTATTTAGTTATGTTGTTATTAGGGTTTAGTTATAATATAACACCGTTCGGGACATCATAATTCAGAAGTATATGCAATAATCGTTTGAGGAGTCAGGGCACTTTAAATCGTAAACCCAACAAACTCGTCAGAACGAAATATCCACATAGTACTCCTCACATGAAGCTCCCTAGTATCGTTTTATGCTTCTAACTTTAAAATAGGTTTGCTATATATACGAAATAGCTTATTTTATACCCTTTAAGTTTAATATATTTAAAAAATCTACCCTAGACTTTACAATACTTATATTACTTAGGTTTATAACTATCTAGACTTGACATTACTAGTCCCTATACTTATATATTTTAGGAAAATGACAGAAATGACCCTTGGACTTATAAGTTTCTATATTTACCCTTTACACCTTTAACTTTATTACTTTAGCAAAACTAGTCCTTTTAAGTTTATAACTTTTTAATTTTTTATCCTAAGGTTTTATAACTTTGCAAAAAGGGTCCTTATACTTATAACTTCTAAGAAATGTCAAAAATAGTCCCTAGACTCAATATTTTCAGAAAATTACCATATATACCCCTATGCATGGAAAACTTTGCAAAACTAGTCCTAATTCCATGCAAACTATATTTTTATGAAACAAAAAGGTTTCCTAGCTTATGTTTAACTAATATTAGCTTATCTATGTTACTTAAACTAGCTTAGGGCTTATGGAAAGGACTTATAGCATATATTTAGGGTTTTATCTATAATTAGGGTTTTAAAAAGTAAACTAGCAAATGATTATGACCAATGCTTAGGCAAGGGTTCTAATGGGATCTAAGGCATCCTAATACTATCCTAAGACTAAACTAAGGCTAATAGAATAAGAAATTAAGGCTTACTTGGCTAGGGAAGGGTTAACGAGGGGTTAAGCTAGGGTTTAGGGTTTTCTCGGGCAAAATGGAACTCGACAAGGCATGCAAGGCTATACCACTCGACTCCTAAGGTTTCTAAAGATCCTAAACTACTACTAGCTACTATATATATGAGGTGAAGAGAGAATATGGTATGATTTGGAAATGGAGGAGGGATCGGGGTATTTATAGCCTCGCAAGCCTTGGTGCCCAAGAAATACGGGGCTAGGTGGCGAGAGGGGGGGAGGTAAGTAAGCAAAACTATATTCTGACTATACAAAGCTACCTAATGACTCATGGAGGCTAGCTCTAGGTGTAGGGTGGTGTGGAGGTGTTTTGGCCTTATGGCGGTTTAGGGGTGACAAAGAGGTGACGAGGGAGGTGTGTGGCATTTTGGTGGCCACAAGGTGGTGGGGGAGGTGCTTGTAAGCTGCTTATAAGCTGCTTGTGGTGGTTTAGGGTGGTTTAGTTTAGCCAAAACCTAAGTAGGTGATGCACCTACTTGCTTGCCTACTAGGGAGGTGCTAGGAAGGGTGCTTGGTCTAGGGGAGGTGCTAGGGTACTTCGTTGTGAGGTTTGAGGTGCTATAGTAGCATAGTTCTAAGGTTTAGGTTTAGTTTTGACCTAGTTTTACCTAGAGTGAGTTTAGGGTTTTGCCTAGGGTTTAGTGCCAAAGTTAGGTTCCTAAGAGTGTCTAATGACTAATCCTAAGTCCTAAGGGGCTTATACTAAGTGGTGGTAGCTTATGGGAAAGGTTTGGGAAGGTTTGACCTAGTTTCCGGGAAGTTATAACCTAGTTATGGTTTTGTGCCTAAGGGACTTGTACCTAAGCTCTAATGGGTTGTACTAGTGCCTAAGGGTCCTAAAGTATCCAAATGTTCCTAAGGTAACTCATACTTAAGCCTTGAACAATTTCAAACTAGTTTAGTTAAGCATATAGGGTTTAGTAAGCACATAGACCTAATTAGGGTTTATTTAGGTTTGTTATGGTTTTGTGGTAAGTTTAGTGTGTTAGATTGGTAATTTACTTATTGTGGTGTTGTTGTGATCTTATGCTTGACATACTGGGGTTTATAGGGTGTGAGTGTTGAGTTATTTGGCTTGTGTGGATACATGGGCAAGTCTAGAGAGTCATGCAAGTAATGAATGCACATAAAAAGCAAAAATTTACCTGTGAAATACCTACTATAGG
>LBNU01022377.1:0-22200 GCA_014162995.1 Artemisia annua
TTTTATAAATTTTTGTTATCTTACTCATTGTTAAGTAGTTTTAGTTAGATAAACAGTTCATTAGAGCTTCTACTCTGTTCATTAAGCTTCACAGAAGCTTTCTGAAAGCTTTTTCAACTTTTAAATCTCTTAATTCTGCTATCTCTTTGATAAAAACTAAAAAAAATCAGAAAATATAAAAATAAATAAAAATGTTTTGTTAAATCTCATTTCAGCTTACAACAAGCTATTTCAGTAGTTTAGAAGCTCAGCTTAGCTTTTTAGCTTCTGTTGAGCTTATTTGTAGATAGACACAGATAAAAAATTCATAGTTCAAAAAATTCAACAGAAAGTCAAAGTGAGATGCAGATGATGATCCAGGGGTGAATTGATAGATCAAACTGAGAAATGGAAGAGTTTGGCCTATCCAAAGATACGCTATGGTTCAAATGATCCTCTATTAAGCTGAGGTGCTAATTGTAAGAACTCATTTTCATATTTTCAAGCTCTATTTTGCATTTCTGTTATAAGCTTAGGTTAGAACTGGTTTGATGCTTAGATTCTGATTGTGTTAGTGTAATATAGCTTTGTGAGTGTTTAAGTTTGATAAATAAGTACTATATCTTAGTTTCATGATAATACTGATTTGATATAGTAGGTCTGCAAGTTTCTATTGTGGTTGTTAGTTGTTGTTGAAATCTGTTAAAATTGATCATAAAATAGTTAAGGATAGTAGATTGATAATTTGGTTGGGTTGTATTAGCTTAAATCTAAGAATCATAGTGAAAATAATGAATAAAGTAGTGTTTGGATCTAACTAGTTTTAGGTGATAGACTTGTTATTTTGCTGTTTCTTCTGCACTACTAGTCTTAAATAGGTTAAAGTAGTTCATATCTAGCATAAAATCAGTAGGTTAACATACAAAAAGTCAAAATTAGCTAAAAATTTCATTACTGCATGGTATTCTAGTTATCTGTTCATGCATTCTGTTTGATTTGATGCACTTGGTGTTTATGTTTATAATTTCTGAGTTTCAACATGTTAATTACACATCTAGTAATAGATTTAGGTCATTAGAATTAGGATTAGTCAAAGTTCTTGTGCACTTAGTTAGTCAAAATTCTGCATGCTTACCTGTTCTTTTCATGATTTGATCTGCTTCATTTAAGGTCTTATAGTTTTTGGAATTGTTTGAATCTGCTTTTGTGTTAAGTTTATAGTGTGTAGTTGCTATATAACCAGTTTCATCCATTTCCATAACCATTTGCATAGTAATATTAGATCTACAAAAGTGCCCTTCAACTTGTTCTTCAAGAGTTATGTAGACATGTTTTTCACTAGCATCTATTTTCAACATCAATTAGGGTAGCAATTAATAGCTATTCATAGGGCTTTTGGTAGTTTTAGATTCTCAGTAGTATAGGTTAGCTTTTGCCCCCTAGGTTTATATTTTGAAGCCTATCAAGACTGCTTATTAGGACCTTTTAGTTAGAGATTTTACACTGTTGGTTTTGGAACATTAGGCCTGCACTTGTGAATTGTGATTTACTTACTGATCTTGATTGTGTAATTTGAGTATATCTGAGTTTGATTTAGTGCATTTTATAGTTCTAAACCTTCTGGCTTATACTTGTGCTATTCTACTTATCCAAGTGCTTATATAACTGCTTAATTGTTCAATTTGAGTGATCTGTTTGGTGTTCTGGTCTGAGTTCAGTTTGTTTAGGCTTAATTGAGTACTGAGAACCTTCTGTGATAGTTTCATAAAGTTTTGTTACAAGTGCTTATTAATAAGCACTTGTAATAAGTTGTTTTAAGCTTAATAAGCACTTTTTATCTTATTTTTCAATTTTTTATATTTTTCCTAGATTTCAAATAATATTTTAGAATTCTCCTAAAAATTTCATAATTTCTCTCAATCATTTACTATTTCTTTTCATTTTTGAATAGTTTTTAGAATTTTAAATCATTTTTAATTTCAAAATAAATCACAAAAAGACAAAAATAGTTTCTGATTTTATTTTTAAATTTCATTTTCAGTTTATTAATATTTTTTTAAAAAATAAATTTGTAGAATAAATCTTTCATTTTATAATTAGTTTAATTTTCTTTTATTAAATAAAAATACAAAAATAGTTTTTAATTTTTAATAAATAAATAAAAAGCAAAATAAATAATTTTCTTTTTCAAATAATTTTCTTTTATCATTTTAAAGTTTTAAAAATTTCATTTGAGCCCGTAGGTTTAGTCTAGCTTAGAAATCACATTTAAATTTGTTAAGTAGACGTTATTTTTAGATCGCGTTTATGTTTTTGACGATTGTGCTTTATGTGCTTGTACATTTTGCATGATTACTTGTTTTTGCTTGTTTTATCATATTATTAGTTGAAAATTCAAAAATATTCACTTTTCACTTTTTCATGACACGACTTCACGAATCGTTAACCACGATTCCATTCACCTTCACACGGACCACGACCCGGGTCTTGCTTATTCGTTGAGCAATACTTTGAACTATAAATATTACATATTGGTTTTCACTTATCAGTTTTAAAAATTTACCATTTATACCCTTAACTTTATAACATTTGCAAAACTAGTCCTTATAAGTTTATAACTATTTTACTTTTTATCCCAAGGTTATATAACTTTGCAAAAAGGGTCCTTATACTTAATACTTCTAAGAAATGTCAAAAAAAGTCTCTAGACTTAATATTTTCAGAAATTTACCAGATATACCCCTATGCATGGAAAACTTTGCAAAACTAGTCCTAATTCCATGCAAACTATATTTTTATGAAACAAAAGAGTTTCCTAGCTTATGACTAACTAATATTAGCTTAACTCAGTTGCCTAAACTAGCTTATAGCACAAAAACATGAATTCGACTAAAACTAGGGTTTTAAAAGGAAAAGCTCTAAAGGAAAATGATCAAGGCTTAGGAAAGGGTTCTAAGGCATCCTAATACTAACCTAGTACTGTAATAAAGCTATTAGAACAAGATTTAAGGCTTACGTGATCAAAGGGAGGCTTAACGTGGGTAACTAGGGTTTTCTAGGCAAAAATGAAACTCGACAAGGACTTAGGGCTTTGCTACTCGACTTCTAAGGCTACTAGGACTCTTGTATTACTACTAGGACCAGAATATGTGAGGTGATGAGAAGTGAAGGTGTGAGATTGAAAGGAGGGGTGTACGAGGGTTTATATAGGGTCGTTTGGCCTTTGTGACCAAGAAATGGGTGATGTGGTGGCATGAGGAGGGGGAGTGACTAATTACTGCTACTAGGTGACTATTACAAGCTACCATGGTGACTAAGGTGGTCTATAGGTTGGTCTAGGGTGTTTGTGGTGGAGATGAAGCCGCGGGTGGAAGAAGGTGACAAGGAGGTGATCCACCACCTTGTGTGCTAGCTTGGGTGGTGCTAGGGTGTGTGATTAGGGTGACTAAGGTGCTAGGGTGCTTGGTTGAGAAGCTTGAGGTGCTTAAGTAGCTTAGTTTTAGGTTTTAGGTTTAGTTTAAACCTAGTTTTGTTTAGTGAGAGATTAGGGTTTAGCTTAGGGTTTAGTGCCTAGATTAGGGTCCTATGAGTGTTTAGTGACTAAGATTAAGTCCTAAGAGGCTTATACTGAAGATTTGGGATAATTTAGACCTAGTTCCAGGACTTTATGACCTAGTTAGGGTTTTGTGCTTAAGAGACTTGTACCTAAGCTCTAAGAGGTCGTACTAGAGTCTAGGGGTGCTAAGATATCCTATTGTTGCTAGGATAACTCATACATAAGCCTTGAACACTTCTAAACTAGTTTAAATAAGCAATTAGGGTTTTAGAGATAACCGTAAACACATAGGCTTAATTAGGGTTGGATTAGGGTTTATTGTGGTATCATGATAGATATAGTGTGTTAGAATGATAGATTACTTATTGTGGTAGTGTTGTGATCTTATGCTTGACATACTTAAGAGTGAGTGTAGAGATATTTGGCTTGTGTAGATACGTGAGCAGGTCTAGAGAGTCATGCAAGTAGTGAAAAGCATATAAAAGCAAAAATTTACCTGTGAAAATACCTGATATAGGTATTGTAGTGGGAATGATAGTGGTGAGATTTTATGGGTGGTTACAAGGGGGGACCACCCCCTTTTGTGTCCACTATACTCCGTCCATGATCATATGCACAGTTGGAGAGTACGAGTCAACCCAGTCGACTTAGGGAATCGACTAAAAGTCCATCTACCGATCGACTTAGGGTTTAGAAGCCCTAGGCCGGTCTATTGAATGAGGAAAGGGAGAAGGAGTCAATTAAAAGATTGATTTTCACATTTTATATGTTCTCTTGTATTATATAAGAGATATATTATATATTATGTCGACAGAGGTCAAGGGTTCAATCCTCACCCCTGCAAGGCCGGAGGTCCTTTTCTACCTTTGGTAGAACCGGAAGCAGCCTCTCTGCTTTAGATAGGGGTAAGACTGTATACATCTCAACCTCCTCATACACCGTAGAAGACGGTATTGGGACCTATAACCCGACGGTATTGGAAGCTACTTTAAAGTAAAGGCTATAGTGGAAAATACGATTCTTATGTGACAAAAGTATCAAACTTTAATACTTAAGTGCTCACTTTACCAAAACCACTAAACCATATTTTACCCTAATAATATTCCACCACCACAAACCCTTTCAATTCCGGCTGCATAACATAACATAACAACTAACGCCTTCCTTCATCACTCTCTATCCAAAACCCTAACCCTAATTCATCACCATGGGCGATACTCAGACCACCGGAGATAAAAAGCTTCCGGTCGCCGGAAAACGTAACATCCTAATCACCAGTGCCCTTCCTTACGTCAACAACGTTCCTCATCTCGGTAACATCATCGGATGTAAGTCTCTCAGTTTCAACACCTTAATTTAATAGTTAATTTATCAATTTTGAAGGTAATTTGATGACGTGTCAATTTGTGTAGGTGTGTTGAGTGCTGACGTATACGCTAGGTATTGTAGATTAAGAGGGTATAATGCTATATATATTTGTGGAACTGATGAGTACGGAACTGCTACTGAAACTAAGGCTTTGGAGGAGAATTCTACTCCGAAAGAGATTTGCGACAAGTAACGGTTATTTTATCACGTTTTTATATGGTTTCGGTTTTTACGATGAGATGGATTTTAGGATTTAGGATTTTTATTGTTTTGTTATATAGGTATCATGCAATTCATAGGGAGGTTTACAAGTGGTTTAACATAAGTTTCGATGAATTTGGACGGACGTCGACTCCGCAACAGACGGAGGTTTGCCAAGCGATTTTTAACAAGTTGTTGGAGAATAATTGGCTTTCCGAGAATACAATGCAGCAGGTCTGTTATGTTGGGGTTATGTTTGACTTTTTTGTAATTGATTATGAATTTTGCGGTTAATGGTGAATTGGTTTTTACAATGCAGCTTTACTGTGATAAGTGTAGTAAGTTTTTAGCTGATCGGCTTGTTGAGGGTAATTGCCCGACACCAGGGTGTAAAAATGACTCTGCGCGTGGAGATCAGTGTGATGATTGTAGTAAGCTGTTGAATCCGACGGAGCTTATTAATCCTAGATGCAAGGTGAATATCGTGTTCTTTATGTATTTTGAATTTAATACACTTATAAACTTATTGGGATACTTAGTATTCTTGCATAATGTAACGAATTTTGATAAATAGTAATTTTGCATAATTAACTTAATTCAGCAAGTTTGTGATATGTATCAACGGAAATTTAGCTGAAAAGTTACTATGGGATTTATTTTTGGCTACAAATGGTTTTAAACGATTGGATTAGTGGTATTCTTTCTGGACTAGTTGGAGTTCTGAGTTTATAGGGCTCTTTCAGAAAAGTTAACGTATGATCAGTATCTATACTTTTTCGTTCCCAAGTGTTGGTCTTTGTTTTAAGGATGGATTTTTGAGGGTTTTGTGTTTTCTTTTCTACTATTCAAGAGAGCCGAACTTTGGAAAATTATAACATATATTTTAGAAAACTCGATTTTTTATACATTCCCCCCATTTTGTTTTGCAAATAGGTCTGCTCAACCAGCCCTCGAATCCGTGATACGGACCACTTGTTTCTTGAACTTCCTTTGTTGGAACCTAAACTGCGTGAGTACATCAACAAAATGTCAGTGGAAGGCGGGTGGAGTCAGAATGCGATTCATGCAACAAATGCTTGGCTTAAAGAAGGATTGAGACAACGCTGTATTACAAGAGATTTGAAATGGGGCGTTCCTGTCCCTCTTGAGAAATTTAAAGAAAAGGTAAAAAAGAAATATCTTGTCTTTCTGATTAGTGGCAGTAGCAAGCAGATATTTCATGTATTTTGTGGATTGATGTATTTTTATTATGGTTGCTACCACACATTATCTAGGTTTTCTATGTATGGTTTGATGCACCTATTGGATACGTCTCAATTACTAAATGCTACACAGAAGAGTGGGAGAAGTGGTGGAAAAATCCTGAAAATGTGGAGCTGTATCAGTTTATGGGCAAGGATAACGTTCCATTTCACACTGTAAGTCCACTTTGGTATTTTTGATTGTCCCAAATTTAATGTCCAATTTCAATAACAACCAATCAAAATGCTTCTAAGTGGGTGAGAATGAAATTTTATTGGTCAACATTGTAAGGGCCCACTTCTTTTAAACTTTGTAGAATTTGAAAATTGACATAATTTGGGATGGAGGGAGTAGCTCTTATCATGAGACTTCCTCTATCTTTTACTTTAAAATTGCTCAGTAAGATCTTTTGGTGAGGATTGTACACTTTTGGCCGTTTGTCCTTTCTAACCTTGAAAACAAATTATTTCAGGTGATGTTTCCTTCTACACTTATTGGGACTGGGGAGAGCTGGACTATGATGAAGACTATTAGTGTTACAGAGTACTTGAATTATGAAGCAGGTTTGTTCAATGTGTTTACTGGTATCTTAGTTATACGTGTGGGTAATGTTTTGACCCTGCTGCATCAGCTAATTAATTATATTCTGATATTGTGTGTAGGCAAGTTCTCTAAGAGTAAGGGTGTTGGAGTGTTTGGAAATGATGCGAAGGATACAGGCATTCCTGTAGAAGTATGGCGATATTATTTGTTAACAAACAGACCAGAGGTAGGAATTTTTATGCTTTTTTACTCGATTAATAATGCGAGCCTCATTCCTCATAATTTTCATACTGTTTCCATTCCCCTTTTTTTCTTACTTTAATGGACTTTTATGTCTAGGTATCAGACACATTATTCACATGGGCAGATTTGCAAGCGAAGCTAAACAGTGAATTGCTAAATAATCTTGGCAACTTCATCAACCGTGTTTTGAGCTTTATTGCTAAACCAGGCAAGTTGTTAGCTTGATTTCCTCTGTACATGTCTTGTCCTTCATATATGGTGTTGTGCAAATAACATGTTTGTATTCTCAGCCTTCTATCCTACTAATTTATATTCTGTCCTATTATAAAAATGTTTGGACAGACTTAGGAGCTGGCAAGGGTTCAGGATACAATTCCATTATTCCTGACGCTCCAGGTGCGGAGTCACATCCCTTAACTAAAGCGTTAGCAGAGAAAATTGGTAACTATGTTGACCAATACGTGGAGGCCATGGAGAAGGTAAGTGATTATACTGGAAGTATATAGATGTTCTGGTTACTTTCTTTATTCTTAATGGATGTTTCTTTGGCAATTGGAATAGGTCAAGCTAAAGCAGGGATTGAAAATTGCGATGAGCATCTCTGGTGAGGGAAATGCATACCTGCAAGTAAGTTCATAAGCTTGCAGTTCTGTTTTTGGAGTTGCTATATTTGAATGGATGATAATAAGATATTAACATTAACCAACTTACTTCTATCACTAATGAATACAGGAAAGTCAGTTCTGGAAGCTTTACAAGGAAGACCTACCTTCGTGCTCCATAGTCATGAGAACTTCGGTGGGAGTAGTCTATCTTCTTGCATGCCTCTTAGAACCTTTTATGCCATCATTTTCCATTGAGGCAAGTAAATTTGTATTTTTGCCTGAAAGTTTGTGAAAGAATGTTACTATTTGTCTATAAAGGATCACTTTTATAAGAGTTCCTTTCAATTTGTTGTTACAGGTACTCAAGCAGCTTAATATGCCTCTTCAACTATCCCTTTCTGATGAAAAGGGGGATGTTGCAAAGGCCAAAACTCCGTGGGAGATCATACCTTTTGGTCACAAAATTGGGACCCCTGTGCCATTATTCAAGGAATTGGTAAATATGTTATTCCGCGGTGTTTTTGAATCTCTTTGTTTCCTCACCATTTTGCATGTGGCCTAGTGCTAGCAATATTGCTTGAACATCTGACGCATGTTTAATTTTATGTGTTTTTTAACTTGGTTTGTGATGTGCAGAAAGATGAAGAAGTGGAGTTCTTCAGGAACAAGTTTGCTGGAAGTCAAGCTGACCGTGCAGACCGGGCTGTGAAGGAAGAAGCTGAAGCAAAGAAAGTTACAGAAAAGTTGAAGAACACCAAAATTACAGGTGATTGTTTGTTTGTTATTTCCTTTTTTACCAGAAAGACAGCGAGTTTGTTACGTGCTATCTTTCATGAAATTTTCCAGAAGGATCGACTCAATTTTCTAAAATGTGTTCACTTTAACCCTCGTGTCATTTTGTAGTCCCACGAGATTTAGCTTTTAATTTTGGATTAGGTGCTAGGCTGTATTCGATGACTAAATTTCCAATTGCAAATAACTAATGCATGGTCTTCCATTAGATATACTTCTAAATAAAGCCTGATGTTTGTTACAATATAATGTTTCTCTTACACTAAACTTGTGTGCAGAAAAAGGTGGAAAGAAAGAACGTGCAAGTAAGTCCTCAGGTGAAGCCAAAACTAAGGCTGCTGAACCGGAATTAACAATTAGTAGACTTGATATTCGTGTTGGGGTTATCACGGAAGTCCAGAAGCATCCTGATGCTGACTCTTTGTATGTGGAAAAAATTGATGTCGGTGAAGAACAGCCTAGAACTGTTGTTAGTGGGCTTGTTAAATATATACCTCTTGAGGAGATGCAGGTTATTACTTACCCTTTAGCCACTATCAGCCAATTTTTGAGACAAATAAATGCACTACATGTATGAATACTACACGTGTAAGGAAAAGTTAAAATGAGAATGCTAAAGAACTTGAGGACAAAAGATTACTCCTGGCCCTGAGATTAAAAAATATAATAATTATAAAATAAAATAAAATAAATCAAAGTCTCAGGTTGAATTCTTTTACATTTGAATGATAATGTAATTATTGTGTTCTTTTCTTCCCAAGTTATTTAAGTCATTAAAAGAACCCACCCAATATGTGTATAATTAAGAACACACCCTATATTTGTGCATATGTGTATGCTTTAGGAGTTTATCATAATTGTTTCCATGGGATTGGGTATTGTTGTTGTTGTCCATGGAGGCTAACAGTTCATAATTCTCCTTATTTTATCCTTAGAATCGCAAGGTCTGTGTTCTGTGCAACTTGAAGCCAGCAACCATGAGGGGCATTAAATCACACGCGATGGTTCTTTGCGCTTCTACCAGTGATAAGGTAAGCAATTTATAATATTACAGATACGCACCTACAAGGTGCCACACCATCAATGTTATAGGCGCATCTCGTCGGTTCATTCCCTTTTAATCTGGATGTGACAAACTCTTCAAATTAGAAAACAGATTTTTGGAATTTAGACTTTTTCCTATATGTGCTACATTTTGTTTACATCACGGCTCTGTTTGGCGAAACTAGAGCTGTAAGCAGTAGAAGTTAGTTGTTTATTCTATAAGTGTTAGGTAACGTAGCTATAGATGTACCTATAATGCTAAACAATAAACGCTTCAAAACCGGTCGCACCAAACACACCCGTACAACTCCATCTTAGCTTAGCTGCTCTTATATTTTTAACGAGTTTTATTCCAGCTACACGACATGATTGCTAATATTTTGCAATGCATAAAACCAAATGTTAAAACATTTCTGTGAGCCTGATTGCATGAACATAATTTCAGGTTGAATTGGTTGAGCCACCCGCAGCTGCTGCTATCGGAGAAAGAGTTACCTTCTCTGGGTTTAGTGGCGAGCCTGATGATGTTCTTAACCCTAAGAAGAAGGTCTGGGAAACACTGCAAGTGGATCTACATACAGACAGAGATCTTGTAGCCTGCTATAAAGATCTACCATTTACCACTTCTGCAGGTGTTTGCAAGGTTATATCCATATCTGATGGAACAATTCGATAAACATTTGCTGGACTGCACGACATATGTTTTGCCACAGTTTCTCATCAAACCTTTTGTTTACTTTTTTTGTTCACATATCACATATCTGATGTACCATTTAAACCGCACTAGTGTCGGGTGTATTAGCTAATTGGTGCAACAAAGTACCTCTCTTTGACAATTTTGTTTATGAAAATTTAGTTTTTAAATTTGTTAATGTTGCCTTTAGAGCTTTTCAGTTGCAGTTAGAAAATTTTCGGCATAATTTGTCATCCTGTTATTGTTAAATAAGACATAACTTGCCCCGTTACCGGTATGGTAACTCGAATGCTGTCATTATTACTATAATTCCTTCTTTAATGTGTGAACTTTCTAACCATATGAAACAAGAAAATTTATAAACTACATGGACATCACCACAGTTTTCTATTTCAATGTTGACATCGTTATTGTGGACTTGTGGTAGCTCATTTAATTAAAGTTGAAGCTGCAAATTGGGTAAGGGCCGGAAGAACCCAGGCCCCGCTAGCACAAGTTATAACATGGGTTCGATCAACTTCGGCCTGCCTTAAACATGCACCTCTCCATTATGTTCAATGAAGATCACTAAGACACTAACCTAGACAATGAACCTTAATCGCTCAAAGACCAAGTCCAGTTAAGTGACTTTTAAACTCCCTTCTCTCACCAACCAAGGTGGGATCAGAATGAGAAAATAGCAAACGTTAACTTAGTTGTCCTTTATTGACGCCATATGGGACGCTGAATGAAACTACACTCTTATTAATTCAGCAAGATCAACTAGATGCATTCTTAGAAAACTTCAAGTAATCATATATGTAGAAGGCGTTTATACTGATACTGCCCAGGGTTATTTTTGTGATGGGTATGTGAATACTAATGAATACATGTGGATGGCTTTCCACCAGTTTTAGCTGATTGGTGCAACAGGTAATCATCACTGTGAATTATCACCAAAGCTGGTGTGATTATCGTTATTCATTACGTAGTACAAAAGGAGCACCAAAACTGCAAGGTTTAAAGATATCATAAAATGTTATCAGTGCAAGTGAATTGAAGGTGAACACCACAAGAAAATAAAAGTTTCACCATTGTTAAACCTGATAATAGGGCAATAGGCGGTACATCAAGTTCCTGGACAGAGGTCTTGATAGATACTATATCACAACATACAAAATCAAGATTAAGGTTGTAAAAAGTAGTTGCATATAAAAATATTCAAATCTTATTAAAACAGACTGCGTCGGGAACAAAATTACAAGTTTCACTAAGAATTGGAGGGGTGAGCCAGGCGACTCGCAAAAACCCCAATAGCAAGCTATTGCAACGGGTCTTTCCGCATAAAAAATAAGATTGATATCTAGTGAGCCAATGGCTCAGGTACCAGATATTAAACTGATAAGAACAGGTACTACACTTGATCTTAGCCAAAAGGCCGAGAAAGGTATACCTTCCGCAATCTTGGGCCTCTATGTTTATAGGCAGTCGCCTCCCCCTGGTATTCTTCACTCAGCCGATGTGGGATTGCTTTGAATCGTTACTTAACTAATAGCTGGTTCTTTTGGAAGATTGGTCAATCATGAACATTCAACTACTATACTAAAGCATGTATTTTCTTCAGAAAATGAGTAAGATAAATGTGGAGCACACTGCATATGGAGATATCGCTAGGGAGCATGGAAATTTTGAACTCACATCTATTGGACAACCATCCGCAGCAGAAAATCGTTATTGGAACTTAAACCCGAGAGGCCCGAGATTCAAAAGTTTGTTCTTTTTCCACCAACCTTCAACCTCAACGCAATAAACCTTCAACCTCAACGCAATAAACCTCTGAAAAACATGCAATCCATCATGCACCAGCAAAACATTACACGTTTGAAGAGGTAGGACTGGCCTAAAGAGGCCCAATTACAAAATGCAAGAAAAACAGATAGCATGTATCTTAGTGACTTAGCCAGAAGGCTGAGAGAGATAGGTTGTTGCCGAGTTGAGCTTCACTTCCTGTAGGAAATTTTCTTTACTAGGAAAATCTGGATTTTCTGAAATGATCCCATATCTCATTTCTTCCTTTGAAAATTTAGGCGGCTTCAATTTTGTTTAATGGAACTCTTGCAGAAGAAAACTAATACAATTTCTATTCCAAACATTGTTGCATCTTTTAACTAATCTTAATGGTATTTTTATTTGACTTTTGGTTAATAACAAAAGTTGCAACTTCGACCATGTACTTGCGAATACATTGATTTGAATTATGGTGTATTTATAAGAAAGTGATGACATAATCTAGTTTAGCGCCCCCCTCCAAAAAAAAAAAAAAAAAAAAAAAAGATGGTTTAACTAGCAACATGGCTATGGTTAACAACCAACTTTTCACATGTTAAGTAAAATAGTATACAGCGCCCAAACAAAATCACAAAAATCAATTTTAATTTTCTGTTTTTTCTCAGACATTTAAATTCATTTTTTTTTTCATTGTTTACAAGCAAAAAAAGTGTAAGTTGTTTCAAGTTATGTATTAATATTAACATTGTCTTCAGACCAAAAAATACAGTTAACCACAGTTCTTAGGGAATAGATGGTGTAATATGAAAATTACAGGTGAAGTATTTTAGGGATGTAACTTAAAGGCGTAAAGGAGAAAACCAATATTACGTATATTTTAATGAAAATGATTGCCATTCAACATTATCAAACTCGTTTACAATAATACATAGACCTTCAAACAACTGAACTTCTAAACCACATATGCAGTATTATTATGTGTGCATTATGCATCCGCTTTGTGCTTGCAATTGTAGAAACATAGATTTCTTGGCTTTACACCAACGCGGCCTAACAATCTAATATCCATGTTTCATGTCTACATCTTGACTTCTACCAACAGTGAAAAAAACAAAAATAAGACAGATTTGATCAGAGCATATGAAGCCCCAGGGAAATATAAATGAACTCCGTAAGCATGGTTTAATTTTAAGCCTCAATTCATAGAGGAGTATGATCATAAAGGGCATCTTGTATCTTTTTCTCTAGTTCATTTTCATCAATCCATATGGAGCTTTGACGACGCAGTAGTTCATTCTTTTCTTTCTTCTTCTCCATGAACTTCTGCTCTCTCTTTTTGTGATATTCAAGCTTCTCGGCTCTTTCTTTCAACTGCACCAATGAAATTCAGAGAATAAATGATATCAGGTAAAAGGAACTACAAAGTAATTTGAGTGAATAGTAGCGCATACCCTCATCAAAGGCTCTTTTTGTAACTTCTTAATTAAAAAAAAAGGCTCTTTTTGTAACTTCTTAATAAAAAAAAGTAATAGTAATAGTAGCGCATACCCTCATCAAAACAATTCCCCCTACCATGGAGGCACATGGCCTAGAAAAGTGTAATGCAGTATCAAAGCTGCTCACAAGGAGCAATTAAAGATCTAAAGAAGCCCAAATGCAAAAGATACAAGTGGAGGTATTCGGGAAAACAAGTAGCAGTGAAGTTTTGGATCTATCCTCATACTGGATGCAAGATCAGTTAAAAGAATTAACAATTCAAATTAAACTAAGAACCAACAAAACCCACGCATAATTATCAAGATAGCATCCAAGCATTAGAGTTCCTCTTTGTGGCCGCCAATCCACCATGCCATACATGTTTACAAGTTAAAAAGTTGATTCAATTTGAAAAAGATACCCAATTGATGTGCCTACCTTTAATTTTGAACAGCTGCAAACCTCAATAGCGGAGGCTAGTCCATCACAAACTTTGAAAAAAATATCATCTAAGTAGTGATTATAATATCTAGCAGTTACCACTTACCATTAATATATGCTACCAACAGAACCCTACATTCGTAATTCTATAAGATGACTACAAACAACAATTGGTGTTCATTTAGTAATATTTATTTAAATGAAACTTTGGAAAATGACCTGATGTATATAAACTACAAACTCCCACCAAGACAGTCACATCTACGTTATGAATTCATTGTAGTTTAACTGACATTAGTTGGAGCATAGGAAATCTAACAATCATATGATTATCCCGTTGAGGTTGAGAAAGAGTATAATTAGGTACTGAGGAGTTTCTATATTGTCTAGAGAACTCTATATTAAGCTTTAAGCCTAACTGAATACGTCAGACAAAAAGCTATTAATCGAAAGAACAAACTATTGTCCTTTGTTGACAGACTCCAACTGATATCTTATGTTTTATTTAAACTATCCTGTGTTCTTAGCTCCATGCAAGTGCACCCGTGAAAGAACACATCATAATCCTTTGCTGACGGTAAAAGGAAGACGTAATGAGGATTTCTCCATCGTTAATGATACTAATAATGTTTTAAATTCATTTTTCTACAAGACTATATATTACAACTGCCTAATCCTAACTGAAAAAAGTCAGAAAGACAGTTTTATAATGCAAAGAGAAATCATTGTCATTTGCAGACTCCAGCCAATATTATGTCGTTTTGAAAAGTTTCTGGTGTTCTTTGTTCTATAAGAGGCTAACTGTACATATGTTGACTTGCCTCAAGATCAAGGTTTGAGTTTAAAATCCCAAGCTAACTCAAATGTGACTTCAATCTCTAAACACAAGTATAACTCTTTATGAATATATTGGATAAACACAAGTAAACGAAGAAGTTATTGGAACTTATCCATCTCAAAAGACACCTAATGAGTTGGAGAAAAATATTACAATGCGAAGTTGTTTTTAGGGATTTCTGCACAAAATTTAAGATGGCAGTTAACATCCAAATGGTTTAATAATTAAATCCTAGTGGCCCTTTATTCATTTATAAAGGATCTATATATGAAAAGTGTTTATCTACAAATTCTAGTGTCCTTAAGTAATTATAAATAGTGAAGGGTGTTCATCTGCAAATTCACGTAATTAAAGACGAGACATAAACCCTTGAAACTAGGCCCGTTCTTCTCACCACCTAAGATTACATCACCACCCTGAAATTCTCAGATATAAAAGTATACAACCCCTATTGGACTTGTGGAAATGAAATTGAACAGAGAGTCACTATGGTTCCAATTATCAAACCATACAAGTCTCAACACCGTCACCAGTTTTGAACGCAATTTACTCATGCAAACAGCGCTACACAACAGTATTTTCCTCCAACCCCGTCGTGAGTCATTAATGATGGATAGTCCCACAAATTTCTTTCTTTCAGTATGTAGATATTTATCCATTTTATCCGCAAAATAGTTCTCATGATTCAATATCCTCTAAATGTCTTTAAAGATTAGAACCATATTACAATTAAAAAACTATACGCCCAAAACACGTCGATCTATAGGCGACATATTTCCACTAAAACCTTAGCCTTACCTCTTTTAAGCACACTGTGACAACAAAGGAAACCTCTAATCAAGAGTTCATCTTCTTGAGACACAAGGTGATGATGAAGATCGAAGACGAATACACTTGTCTGAAGCTAAAAAAACCTATTTTTTTTACCTTGCCAACAAAGGGAAATGTTTTGTTCTTCCGGTCAAGAACTTTGTCTTGCGACTATTTCTATAAGGCTTTGGATATCGTAATTATACAATCTTGAAGAATATAAAGTAACTCCGAAATACCTATTTACAAGTTTTGCCACACTGGATAGTGTAGTCTTTAAGCATGCTCTTTTGAATAAAACAGCAATGAAATTGTTACTTAAATGTAAACGTGTTGTGTGAGTTGAGTGCATGCAGTCAGTAAATGACTAAATGGTGTCTGATTTTATTGTAACACATAAGATAAAAATGGAAGACTTTATATCTGATAGAGACAAAAATTTCAACCCATTAACTTATTAATGGGTTGGTTGATTTTATCTTAAACAAGGCAAATAAGAAAGAAACTAGCTAAATGGGGAACACGTCCAATGGTTGGACGTTGATGCATACATTCTCCTGAATTATCTTATTAAAACATTTATATTATTATTGCAATACTGTATAGCTATTTTTTTAATGGACAAAAAGCAGTTGTAGATCAACCCAGCCTGATGCGACCCATTTTGACTGATTATCCAACCCTCTTGGACACCATGTTGAACCTTTACATTAGGTCATCATCACCTCAATAATGGACTTCCATTTCAACAAAAAAAACACTGACTTATGGGATGGTATTGAGACGTAAACCCTAATAATTCGCAACAAAACACACCAGCTAATTGTTTTATGAATTAGACCATAGCAGCACACTACCTAAACGCGTAAATTCACCATTCAAACTAGCATAATATAGAATCCCATTGACAAAAAGACTGATCTAATATGCTCCACTCTACCTAGATGTTAACAAGTTCAAACGTGGATTCTCATCAACGACAGCAACTAAAATATGCAACACTTTATTGCTGGTACAATTTAATGTATAGTTATCTATTATAATGTCAATGGTGTGTAACTTCTTTGCTACCTAACAAGCACAAGGTCAAGGGCTCGATCCTTGGCACCCCCAAAGCCACAACCAGGCAGCCGATTGTGGGGGTTTCCGAATATCAAACTTTTGCCACCTAACTACTATTATAATCCTAAATCCTAATTCTAAAACAACAATTCTCAATAAATAACACAAAAAAATCGCCATACCAAAGTTTGCCTAAACTCCTCCTGCGCAAGCTTCCTTTCCGCAGCCTTGGCCTTCTTCTCGACATCTTTCGCCGCGCGTCTCTCCTCGCTCTCAATCCTCAAGGCCTCCTTCTTAATCTCATCTTTCCTCTGCTTCTCAGCTTTCAGAAGCTCCATTTCGTAGATATACTCCTTCCGCACCGCTTTAACTTTCTTGGCGTATTCGCGACGGAGGTGGTGGAGATTGGAGAGAGCTTGTTTAGGGCCGGTGGGTTTGGTCCAGCTGTTGAGGTAGGTGTTTGGGGTGAGATATTCTTGGTTGCGGTTGTGGTCGTTGTGGTGGGATGTTGTCGTGGAGAAAGATCGGTTGATGGAGACTATGGTTTTTTTTAGGGTTTGGGGGCGGAGGAGGAGTAGCCGTGTGTTTGCCATTGTTGGTGGTGCTGTGGTGATGACTACTGTTTGAGGGTTTATGAAATGTTTGTTTCCAAGTTTTTTTTGTTGCGATCTCTTTTATTTTCTAACGCCCAAGTTTAGTAACGGTCAGTTCTCGAGTTATTTCATTAAAGAAAAAGGAAGGAAAGTGAAAAGGTTTACTCTCACATTGTGTTCTCGAGTTATTTCATTAAAGAAAATGGAAGTAAACTGGAAGTAAAATTAGTGTTATTTGGATGAATTTGTTTTACTTCCATTTCCGCCCAAATATGGGAGGAAAATGTTTACTTCCATTTCCTTCCCTTTTCTTTAATGAAATAACTCGAGAACACAGCGTAAGTTTCGATTTTTTTAACAAATAATTAGAAGCAGATGTAACATGAACCATCAACTGTTGATTCAACTCGCTAAATTAAATATGATTTTTGTAACTTGTGTTTTAGGGACACAAGTTAAGCACACTAAAAAAATATCAGGACCCATAAAGGACACGTCTTTGGTATCCTTTTAGCGTTTTTAACTTGTTCCTTAGGGACAAACCTATTAAATATTTACATATGCACAGTAAGAAAGGCACAATTTTACCTAATAACTTCAACTCTTGAACAATGATCCTACTACATGTGCTAAAAACATAGTTATGAAAAGTTGTTAAGTATATTAGCATAACATTTAGGATAACTATAAATCACATTTTAATCCGGTTAAACTTATAAAAATGAATAACATTAGTTATTCTTGAACGCCATTAGTAAAAAAATATAACTTTTGTGTATCTCATATTTAATCTCATAAAGGGGAATAACTTGAGTCATTCGTAAATGTAAAATATCATGTATTCATTTACATATCACAAACTGACAAACCCGTGCTTTTATTTTGATATTTATGATTCCGTGTATATACATTAATTTAATATATAACATAATAATATTTATTAATAACAACAATGTATATGTGTTTTAGGAAAACAATATATAAGGTATATAGAGTATTTATTAAATTTAAAAAGTTACATATAAACATCAAAACTGACCCATAAATAGTATTGTATCATTCAACACGCCTATATTATAGTTTTTTTTTTTTTTTTTTTTTTTTTTTTTTTTTTTTTTTTTTTTTTTTTTTTTTTTTTTTTTTTTTTTTTTTTTTTTTTTTTTTTTTTTTTTTGGTAAAGGGCATTCCACCCGGTAAATTATATTACTCCAAAAAATCGTTTAAGTACAATGGAATGTGGCTGAAGTACCACATTAACCTCAAGCAACGCTTGAACATCCAACTAAAACGCTTGTGACAGGCCACTAAGCGTTAAAAATATAAATACATACAATAACCAACACCCCTACCAGAAATAACCACCTAATAACACAAGAATAACCACACACATCAGCCCATCTCTTCGAAGGAGATTGATGAACCAGATGAGCCTGCCTCCTTAAAAACCCTTTCCAAGTAAAAACCCAGTGGGAAAACCTTGGAGTAGGGAAAAAGAGTACAACTCTCACCCGAATCTCCAACGAACTCCAACTACCGCCAAAAGCATTAACCAGGGACATATAAGTAGCCTCACGCACCCAGAACAAAAAATCAGCACCAAAAATAGAACTCGCCATTAAGAATGCATAAGAGACATAGGCAACCGCCAAACACGCAACAAGTCACGAACATTCGCCCTCCTCTTGAATCTACAAGTAAGAAGCTTCAAACGCACCGTTGATTTAATCACATCAATCAATTGAATTTCAGACCGACGTTGCTGCTTGAAGATCCTGTTGTTTCTTTCTTGCCAGATAAAATAAGAAGTCGCCGCAAACAAAAGCTTCGAAACAACGCTCCTCACAGACCGAGATGTGAGATAGGAGTCAAGTGATGCACCACATCCTCTAAGGAAGAAGGAATATCCGTAAGACCAGCAAACACCTTTAAAGAGTCCCAAACCTGAAAAGAAAACAAACACTCAAAGAAAAGGTGATCATGAGAATCCGGTTGAGTTTTGCACAAAGGGCACACAAGGGCGTCTCTAGTGGGATCATTAGAGCGAAGCATATCCTGAGTACGAAGCCTCCTTCTCATAACTAGCCACAAATGAGAAGCATGCCTCGGAATACGGTGCGTGAACCAAACAAGATGAAACCAATCAACAACCTGTCCACGCGGCCGAATACACTCCCACACTAAAGAAACAGAGAATGCCTTAACATGACCATCCACCGTCTTCCAAACTAACCGATCATCCACATTATCATTTAAATTAGGAACCGAAATAGATGTAAGAATAGGATACCGATTTTCCCACATATTCGGCCAAGCCCATGCATCCTCCAAAATAATGTCCCGAACCAAAGAATTAGAAGAGAAACCAGCCCGGTGAATATCCCTCGAGGACACAATAAGAGAAAGAGGACCAATCGAACACCACTTATCAAACCAAGCTGAAGCCTTCAAACCATTACCAATATTATACCAAAAAAATTGCCTAACAAGAGGCCGAATCTGAAGGATCTTCCGCCAACTCCAAGTCATAATACCTCGACTTGGAACATCCCAAAAGTTACGACCCCGTAACCTATATGTATGAATCCATTTCACCCACAAAGAATCCATAGAATTAAACAGACGCCAAATATGAGCAGCAATGAGAGCCGTATTAAATGATTCCAATCTACGAATCCCAAGCCCACCTTCATGTTTAGGCAAGCACACAACTTCCCAAGCAACTTTAGAATTACCTTTCCGACCATTACCAGAACTCCAAAGGAAACCCCGCATAAGCTGCTCAAGATCAGAAACAATACGAGCATGAAGAACAAAAACCGAGGCCCAATAAATGTGCATAGAAGACAGAACTGACTGAATAAGCTGAAGCCGACTAGCAAAAGAGAGGGATTTATTCCTCCAATCATTGATGCGATTAGACAGCTTCTCCACCAATTCCTTACAATCTCTAAAAATCAATCTAGTAGTAACCAAAGGCACCCCAAGATACTTCACAGGCAAGGTCCCTTCAACAAATGGAAGAATCTGTAAAATAGCAAGCTTAACATGATTGAGAACATTACAGAAATAAGCAGTACTCTTGGGTAAACTAGGAGACAGCCCCGAAACATCCTTAAACTCCTCTAGGGAATCCATAATAACACCTATATCATAGCTTGAATAGCTTAATTTCACTCTAATATTCATTTAGCAATATATACATATATATAGTTATGAAAAGTTGTTGGTATTTTAACATGACTGTCAATGAGGATAACAATACATCACATTTTATTCGTCAATGTTAACACCATCGATGTTATGAAAAGTCTGATCTTTTAACTTTTACATTTAACTTAAAACACACTACATTACTTAATAACTATATTGATATAAAAAGGATTAACAATAAAGTGAAATAAAAAAAGAAATATATAACTTGCAATTATTCTGAAATAGCAACTACAACAATCTTCTAGACGCACTCATACGAACATAAAACATGTACACCCTTTCGAATCAAAGAAAAAAACTCGCTTTTCAATATATCGCTAATGTCGAGCAATAACGACATCACCAGGTGGTGATGTACGCGTTATGGGCTCAAAAACACCATACACCGATGCCACATTGTGTACCTTTATATGGGGTTTCTAAAAACATTGATAACCAACAATGCTAATCGTTCTTATATTTCTAGATTGATTAAGGGTTTTGTTTATAAAAATGTCCTTTCATTTTTGAAACTTGGTAAATTTTTGTTGAGTATTTAAACTCTATTTTCCATGATTATTATTATTATTATTATTATTGTTATTATTATTATTATTATTTTGTTAAGGTGATTTAGAGAAGGTGAGCCTTCAAACTAGATGTATGTAGCCTAAATTTGGTATTCTCATGAAAGTTTCTGACATTTTTTCATACTCTCAAATGTAAATCAGCGAGATTTGAACCATAAAACTCTTGTGAGTATGTTAAATAACTTATTAGTATGCTACTTGGTGTAAACAAAAACTGATTTGCTATAATTATTATTTTGAAAAAAAAAAAAAAAAAAAAAATCATATATTATTAACTTCATAGTTTTATTTATCAAAATTGAATAAAAAGGGTTATAAATAGCGCGAGGCGTGGCGTGACGACATGATCAAGACTCACGCCTTAGCAGTAAAGGCGAAGCTTTTGCGTTTATAAGCGTGACATAAGGCGGCACAAAATATAAAAATATTTATATATTTATATGATATTTCATATATATCGAGTTTACAAAAAGAGGTGGCATAAGGCGGCATAATGCGTGACGTAACGGCATGACCAAGCCTTACGGCTTTGCGAGGCCTTTACGCGCCTTTTAGTACCATTACTATTACTCGCTCTGTCTCATATTAAGTGTCCGCTTACATCATGCACAAAGTTTTAGAAAATTCCATTAACTACACTCTCCACCAATCAAATATTATTTTTACCCACTAAAGTTTCATCTTATTGGTTGAAATAGAATATGGATACCTAATTTAGGACATCCAAAAATTCCTTTGTGGACACTTACGCTCAGTTCTTGAGTTAGAAAGGAAGTGGAAAGGGAAGGAAATTGATACTTTTTTGTGTTCTTCAGTTTTTTTTAAGGAAGGAAAGGGAAGTGGAAGAGAAATAGGAAGGAAGTTTTGGTGTGTAAATCTTCCTCCCACTTTTGGGAGGAAAGGGAAAGGAAATGGAACTTTTTATTATGTAAAGACTAATATACCCCTTTTAAAACATTATACATTCACAACTAAAGGGCATATATGTAATTTTATCAAGTTATTTTCCTTTTCCTCTCACTCAAGAACATGATTATGGTTACTTTCCTTTTCCTTTCCTCTATCTTAAGAACATAACCACTAACACTTACTTTCCTTTTCCCTTTCTTTTCCCTTTCCAATTCTTTTCCATTTCCTTTCACTTAAAACTAAAGAACTGAGCGT
>LBNU01022377.1:35103-49669 GCA_014162995.1 Artemisia annua
AGCTTGTTCGACAATGTGTGATTAGATTTTACTGTCATTTTAAACTCTAAAATCACATAACACATCTACGTTACCAAATGATTTTATAAAAACAAAGAGCTACTGCTAACGGCTATGTTTCAGAGTGTTTGGATAATAAAATAAAAATTGTTTCTACTTCCTAGATTGGCACATGCTTATTTCAAGGTTTTTATTTGAAACGAAACAAAGAGTATTTTTTAACCTTGTATGTTTGGCAAAGAAAAGCATACATAGTTTACAGTTCGTTTTATAAAAGTGTTTGGTAAGGTAGCTGTAACTAAATTTTAATGTGTAAAATGAAGTAAAAGTAGCGTTTGTTTTTTCGCCAAACATAGCCTAACCTAAAAACTGATTCTATTAGGGCTGGGGGTGGGGCTTATATTATAAGCCGAAAGCTTAAGCTAATATTTTTATAAAGCTGTTTAGCGAATTAGCTGGAGATGAAGCTTATTAATGTAAAGTCGCATAAAAATACATCAAATTAAATTCATATATATTTCCAGCTTGATCATTGTATTTCGAAGGATATTTAAGTAATTTGATTAACTATAAGCCCCTATAAGCCCTTTTCAATGGGCTTGGGCTTATGTCTTATAAAAGCTTCCATAAGCCCATGTGACAAACAATGTTTATTTTATAAGCTAGCTTATTTTAAAAGCTCAAGCCCCCATAAACCCTGTTGCCAAACATAGCAATAGCCTAACCTAAAACCTGATATTCTATACCAAACACCCTCTAACTAACCAAATTCCAAAAACCAAACTACACAAAGCCTAACCTCTTGCAACAACAACGCCTGACGCGTAACATCTTCACCCACAACATCATTTTCATCACTACTAACCGACGAAACCCTAACTTTGGGTTGAGGTACCGGAACAAAACGATCAGAAGAATCAGAAGAAGTAACGGAAGACGACTTATTTGTATTAGTAACGGTAACGGTACGATCGTCGTAAGATGATGACTTGGGTGATTGAGGCGGTGATGATGATCTTGTAATTGAAGGTGATGACCATATAGGGTTGTTGAGCCAATCAGGTACTCGTTTCTTCTTCTTCACCATCATTGTTCTTGTTATGTGTGTTTGTGTGTGTGATTACACACAGTTGTTGAGGGTGTTTTTGATGGGGGGGGGTTTTGAATTAGTGTGTCATCGTCGTCTTGTTCCCCGTGGAGGCATTGTTTTTGTAATCAGTCTTGTCGACTGCCACATTTCCTTCTTTCTACTTTCGTCTTAACTATGACGTGGCGTTTCAATAATTTTATTGTTAAATATCTCTTTACTATTTTTTTTTTTTTTTTTTTTTTTTAATTTTTACCGTTTAAAAAAATAAATCCTTGCAAAACGGTTCTTGAAATCGTCAATCTAATTTGCTCACAAAAAAAACAATAAAAAAAGAATAATAATAAATAAATAATCAAAGAAATCGTTAATCTAACACTCTTCAGTATCACTCACCCTCACCTTACATATCAATCAATGACACCTCAACTTTCTCTCTCCTCTTATTTTATCTCACTCCCCCACCTTTCACAAAAATGGTCACTTTTCCCTTACATTTCATTAAAATACTCACTTTATACAAATATATCTCATTTAAGGGAATGGATCTAGTAAGAAGAAAAAATAAAATGAGAAGAGTGAGAAAAGTTTTCAACCACACAATTCAAATAAGAGGGAGAAATTTAAGGGGAGATGCATCTATTTTTGTAGGTGCATCTCAAATGTGTGGTTGTGGTTTCTTCTCATCCTTCTCATTTTAGTTTTTCTTCTCATTTGATCCTAACTCTCTCATTTAATACCCACACACACTTACAAATAAAATAAAAAATATTACTCCCTCCGTCCCATAATAAATGTCCACTCGAACTTTTTTTAGTCTTTCTTTTTCAAGTTTAATCATTAATATTTTTATTTGTTTTATATAATATTTGATGAAAATTATACCAAATGAAATTACATTTAAAACCTAATCAATTCATATATTTTACATCAAGTATCACGTAACACAAATAAAATATTTTTGGTAAAAGTTTAATAAGAAAGACTCAAAAAAGTCAAAGTTGACATTTATTATGGGACGGAGGTAGTAACACATACATACTTTGAACAGAAACCAAAAGGTGATCAAGTCACCTTATTTTTTTATTTTATTTTATTTATTTATTATTATTTTTTTTGTGGTGCTGACTTAGAAATGGACATGCATGGTTGTGGTGAGGTGCATCTCACTTAGTAAGTACCCACGACCATGTCTAGTTCTAAATTTATCCGATTTTCATTAACATCTATTTAGATCATCTTGTCTTTCAATGACTAAAATTGGTGTCAAACAAAGGCGAAGCTTGATCAAGTTCCGCCAATGGTGTCAAACACTTTACTTTAGACCACCCGTAATAACAAAATGAATACAGAGTCTTCGTCCTTGCTGGCACATGAAGGACGCGTTGTTCTTATTACGGATGGATCATGAGGATGCGTCTTTCATAGCAAATTTGCAAGTGTTTGTGTGTGTGTGTGTGTGTGTGTTTTGGTGGGGTATATATGTGTGTTTAAGTGGGATATATCTTAGTGATGAAGTTGGTTTTCTTATTACACTAAATTGGTGGTGAAGTTAATTATAGAAAGCGAAAGCTAATGTGACACTAAGATGGCAAAGGTAAATGCGGTCTTGGGTCTCCTTATTACACCCGACATTGAATTTTTATTACACCTTTAACTAATAGGGTTTGTGACGTTCTCCCCTTTCACCATAAGAAGTAGCATTAATGAATAGATTTCATTCAAGAAAAAATTACCTAAAAGATTTTTGAGTTGAATTTAATGAACGTTGGTGAATTTTCAATAGAGTAAATTACATAGATGGTCCTTGTGGTTTGCTCAAAGTTTCACCCACAGTCCCTGAAAGTTAAAAGTTGCACGGATAGTCCCTATCTCTGAAAAGAATAACACTAATGGTCCCTTTTTTAACTGTCGTTAAGTGACTTCCGTTATAATTTACACGTTAGTCCCTTTTGGTTAAATATCGTTGCATCGTTTATCCTTTATAATAACGGCCGTTTATAACTTAAAGTTTTTTGAATTTTTCTTATGTTTTCATCCGTTTTTATACATTTTCACGCCTTTTAATCCGTTTTCGTCCGTTTTTCTTACGTTTTCATCCGTTTTCATGCGTTTTTATACGTTTTCGCTCGTTTTTCTTACGTTATTGTCTGTTTTTTTACATTTTCATCCATTTTTATCCGTTTGGGTCCGTTTTTATACGTTTTCGCTTGTTTTTATACGTTTTCCTTTATTTTTCTTACATTTTCATACGTTTTTATCCGTTTTTATATGTTTTCATGCGTTTTTATATGTTATCATTCGTTTTTATACGTTTTCTTACATTTTCTTCGGTTATTTTTATGTTTTCATATGTTTTTCTCCGTTTCCTTCCGTTTTCATTCATTTTTATTCATTTTCATCCGTTTTTATACGTTTTGGTCCATTTTTATACGTTTTCGTCCGTTTTATAAGTTTTTGCTCATTTTTCATCCATTTTTATCCGTTTTCATCTATTTTTATCCGTTTTCGTCCTTTTTTATATGTTTTTGTCCGTTTTTCTTATATTTTCATACGTTTTATCCATTTTTATGCGTTTTCGTTCGTTTTTCTTACGTTTTCATCTGTTTTAATACATTTTATCCGCTTTTATACGTTTTCGCTTATTTTTCTTACGTTTCATACATTCGGTCCATTTTTATACATTTTCATTCGTTTTTATATGCTTTCATCCGTTTTTCTTAAATTGTCATACACTTTTATCTATTTTTATACATTTTCGTCCGGTTTCATACGTTAACGGATTAAAATGTATAAAAATGGATGAAAACGTAAGGAAAACAGACAGAAACATAAGAAAACGTATAAAAATGGATAAAAACATAAGAAAAATGGAGCGAAAACATATAAAACGGACGAAAACGTATAAAAATGGACCAAAACGTATAAAAAGCAGACGAAAATGAATAAAAATAGATGAAAACGGAAGGAAACGGAGAAAAACATATGGAAACATAAAAATAACCGATGAAAATGTAAGAAAACGTAAAAAACGAATGAAAACATATAAAAACCTATGAAACGTATACAAACGGATAAAAACGTATGAAAATGTAAGAAAAATAAAGGAAAACATATAAAAACAAGCGAAAACGTATAAAAACGGACCCAAACGGATACAAACGGATGAAAACATAGGAAAACAGACAATAACGTAAGAAAAACGAGCGAAAACGTATAAAAACGCATGAAAACGGATGAAAATGTAAGAAAAACGGACGAAATCGTATAAAAACGGACGAAAACGGATTAAAACGCATGAAAACGTATAAAAACAGATGAAAACGTATGAAAACATAAGAAAAATTCGAAAAACTTTAAGTTATAAACGACCGTTATTATAAAGGATAAACGATGCAACGATATTTAACCAAAAGGGACTAACGTGTAAATTATAAAGGAAGTCACTTAACGACAGTTAAAAAAGGGACCATTAGTGTTATTCTTTTCAGAGATAGGGACTATCCGTGCAACTTTTAACTTTCAGGGACTGTGGGTGAAACTTTGGGCAAACCACAGGGACCATCTATGTAATTTACTCTTTTCAATATGTTAAACATCATGGACTTTCAATAGTAGTGGTAGAAGATTTTTAGGTATCAAGGTTATCTCGTAATTAATTGATGTACCAGATGGGTGGTGTATTAGCAATAATAAAACAAAACTGGTTTTCTACTCAATCTTTATTTAAACTGTAATATTTTTCAAGATCAGAGCATGTACGTTAAGATAAAGTTTTTGGACTTATTATTTGGGCGTAAACAAATTATGAAAAAAAAAGTTTAATGAAACTTTGTAAAACTATTCACTCATATGTGATAAGTGTTTTATCCCGAGTTTTGTAACATATCAAAAACAATATCTAGGACATAAAAGGTGTGTTTGGTTCGTATGAATTAGAGAGAGAGAGAGAGAGAGAGATGAGTTGGGTGTTTTCTAGAGAGAGAAAGAGATGAGAGAAAAAACTTGTCTATTAGATTAGAAAGAAAGAAAGCACCAACCCTCTCCACATGTGGAGAGGGGTATTTATAGTTCTACAAAATAAATAAGAAAAACGCCCCGTATGGGCTGTGGATCAGGTATACAGTGGGTAAGAGACCTCTCCTTCTTCCACGGTGTTACTAAACTAATCTAAAGACTAACTAAATACTAATGTAACTACGAGCTATATCTATGCTATTACATTCTTGAGGTGACCTAGTCTTTAATAGGAATATTTGTATTCCTAACAATCTCCCCCTAAGCGAGGTCACCTTTGAAAGTTGAGATCTTTGTCTTTAAGCATTCTCTTGATATTGTAGCTCGTAGTGATGATTCTTCATATTCAGCACACTTTGTACTTCAAGCAATGATCTTGTGACTTGAAGTTCCTTTGGTATGTATGATCTTTGAGCTTTCTTTGAGATCATCAGCCACTGTAAATCTCCAAGTTCATCCTTTGTTGTATTGCCATCAAGTGGAATAGTGACTTTGACCCGTCATGCTCACACTCTTCTGGAATAGGAGACTTTTCATCAGAGTTGCGGAAACGTTGTTGTTAGTCTCTTTACATTGATGATCTTCATTCATAATGAGTTGGCAGTGTGAGCAGAGTTGGGTATCACCATCACCATCTTTATATGTTCCTGAAATAAGACAGTTAGCGATAAAGATAGAGAACGAATATGGCTTTGTCATTCGTTCTGCGAGGACGTACTACCCTTCGGTTTTGTGAAAAACCGACCTGTGATCAGGTAGAATCTCTTTTTAACGAAGACTCTCCTTGACAGGAATTTCCAGCTTGTAGTAATGAATCTTCCAAAGAATCCACTTTGGAATCATCATACTAAGCATGTTCTCTTACCGAAACGTCTCAAAGCAGACAGCACGATAGAGTGAATCGGTGAATTGATATTCACTGATTGATGAGAAAATGTTTTACATAAATCACTCGCGTGTCACTTGATAAACATTTTTGACACGACGAGAGTTTTGTAAGTTTGAATCACATTTCCATCAAAAATACTTTTGTTTTAGAAAGAATATACAATCAATGTGCTTTGAAAGAAAGTAGATTAGCACATTGAAAGGTTTTACAAAAGCATCCGTCAATCCATATCCTGGAACAAGTTTGATTCAAGATTGAATCGCCCCATTGTTGCTTTCCAATTGTCACTTGATCATTGATCCAAGATGGATCTCACATGTCACCTACCAAGAGCTTGAAAGATGTTCGCTCTAGAAGGATTTCCATCGTCATTGTGAATAATTGAATATCACTCAGATGTTCTGGCAATACCACAAGGATAATGCGTAGGACTCTAAATATATATTCTTACTTTCCACGCTGTATGAAACAGTAAGCATATTGGAATTGTGTCCTATCAAGATTTATGGATGATCTCTTGGCTCTAGACTCAATAGTGCGTTTTGATCCGCTCCTGGAGACTGGGGAGGCGTCTCCTGTTTAGGTACCAACATGGCTCGCAATGAGCGGTCGATACATTGCACAGGGTTCCCCGTGAGAATGAAACAAGTCCTTTTAAGAGAACTTGAGTGGTTAGGAAGTTTAGTGCAGTGCGTCACTGGGTCCATGATGTCTTGTCTTCAATACCGGTGTTACCTTAGTAACCACCAGTAGCATATGAATTGAACCCGGTTTATGCCCTAAGGTTGAATAAATGGAGGGCTATTTCTTTTCACCCTTTCTCATTTCATTTCTTTTTAATTCTTCAACCCCTTCAGTGCTTAACGAGACTTCACCACTAACCTTGTTGGGTTTGTTCCAGTCCTAGCTCTATCTCTGTCGGCACTCTTCCCTTTCTCACTTTTCTCCTTTTTTTCAATCATTCCTAAGGACTTCTAATCTATCTAGAGGATTGTCCCTGGGAAGATCCTTCCGGTTCTGGTGGATCATGGGAACTCATACCTAACCTTAACCATCCTTATAACTCCGTGCATTAAAGTAAATGGTCGGTCTTTGGTATTTTTCCACAAACGCCTTTTGCTCCCCCTTAATATGTGCATCGGTATTCGAAAGAGTTTAGCACATATGTGGGAGCCTATTATTGAGTTCAAAAGATCACATTTGATTATCAGATTTCATATTTAAATCACATTCTCTCCCCTGATCAAAAATTTCAAACCTTTTGAGATTTTGGATCTCAATTGATTTAAATAAGTTAGAAAACTTTTGGGAGAAAATGCGGTCAGTTTTAGTATTTTCTGATAAGAAGGAACCTTTTTTATGCTCCCCCTCAATCTGTGAGGGAGGTGGTTATGTGTCAGAATTGATGAGTTTTGAGAAGATTTGAAGCTTTAACGAAAAACTCTTTGAAAAATTCTCATACTGACACATAACCATCACAAGTTGTTTTATTGTTTATTATGTACAAAGTGTTGCGTTTTGATGATATTATAAAATTTTGAAATCACTCTCCCCCCAATCAATGACCCATTTATAATTTTTTGAAGAAAAATTGTTGGCATTGATTAAAATTGTTGGCATTGATTGAGTAATGAATTTTATGAAAAGTTTCCATTTTGATTTCCAAAAATTTCATGGTATCACCAAGTTTTGCACAAATACTTTCCTGAAGAATCATAGAATGGAAAGTATTTGCGTATGCAAAGAAGACTTCTCTTCTTTAACCAGAAATGATGCACTGAGGCGTACATCATTCGGAAAGGCAAGAATATAAAGTAATTCAAGCCTTTGTTAGGAATAGCCGTCTTTTTTTTTGCGACAAGCTTTCCCCCACAATGAGGTCCGGGTTGCTATCTGACGAGATAGCAAGCCATAAAAATTAGGCCCGGGTTACAGTCTGAAGTAACTGTAAGCCATCAAGACATGTTTTAATTATTCAATTTTTTTAACTTCTGCTCGAGCTTCATTTAAAGTTCCGTGCCATTATTAAATGACATATCTAGAACCGTAAATGTTATCGATAAACAGAAGACATGCCTAATGAAGAACTATTTTTGGTATTTTTGTGTTTTTCAGATTTTTATGGTTTTTTTAAGTTTTATATTGTTGTATTTTCTTTTTGGTTTAAAATATATACAATGATATTTGAATCCATTCCGTTACTCCTCAGTTTATTCTTGAAGACATTTTAAGGTATCTGGAGATAGACTCTTCATGCCAAGACGTGGGAGAATGAATTCGAATCGTTCTCTTGGGAGTGCCTTGGTGAAGATATCTGCCAACTGATATTCCGTCCTCACGAAGTAGAGTTCAACCACCCCCTTCTCAACCTGTTCCCTTATGAAGTGATGTTGGATATCGATGTGCTTGGATCTGGAGTGTTGGACATTGTTGCAGCAAAGAGCAATTGCACTTTTGTTGTCACAATACAAAGGGATTTTGTTGAATTGGATGCCATAGTCTGAAAGTTGGGATCTCATCCAAAGGATTTGTGCACAGCAAGATGACATGGCTATATATTCAGCCTCTGTAGAGGATATGGAAGTACTCATTTGCTTCTTAGATGCCCAACTCACAAGTTTGTTTCCCAGAAATTGAGCACCACCCGACGTACTCCGCCTTGTATCTTGACACCCTGTATGATCGGCGTCTGCATATGTTGTCAGCTCCATTGCTGTTTCCTTTGGATACCAGAGACCCATGTGAATAGTCCCTAAAATATATCTAAAGATTCGTTTAACAGCTTCCAGATGCGTTTTGGTAGGATTAGACTGATATCGAGCACACATGCACACAGCGAACAAGAGATCTGGTCTACTGGCTGTAAGATACATATGAGATCCAATCATGCTTCTGTATTTGGTTTGATCAACTGGCATCCCTGGGTTATCTTCGTCCAGCTTTGATGAGGTCACCATAGGAGTGTCTACAGGATCACATGAGAAAAACCCAAATTTCTTTAATATCTCATTAGCATACTTGGATTGATTGATAAATATGCCTTCGGGATTTTGAGAAATTTGTAGTCCTAGGAAGAATGACATTTGTCCCATCATGGACATTTGAAACCTCGAGCTCATCTCAAGACAAAATTGATCACATTCAGCAAGATCAGATGAGGCAAAGATTATGTCATCAACGTAGATTTGCACATGAAGTAGATGTTTGCCTGACTTCCTTGTGAATAATGTGGGATCAACAACTCCTTTGGAAAACTTGTTAGCCAGAAGAAATTTGGATAAAGTATCATACCATGCTCTAGGCGCCTGTTTAAGCCTATAAAGAGCCTTCTTCAGTCGGTAGACATGATTGGGATGCTCAGGATTCACAAAACCTTCAGGTTGAGTGACATTGACTACTTCTTTCAATTCACCATTAAGAAAAGCAGTGTTTACATCCATTTGATAGACAATCATATTTTGACTGGCAACATTTGCAAGAAAGATTCTGATTGCTTCAATTCGTGCAACAGGTGCAAAAGATTCCTCAAAGTCTATGCCTTCCTCTTGACGGTATCCTTTAGCTACCAGCCGTGCCTTGTTCTTGAGTACATCTCCATATTCATCAAGTTTAATCTTGAATATCCACTTAAGTGCGATGATCATTGCACAATCTGGAGCGGGCACCAATTCCCATACATCAAGTCTATCAAACTCGTGAATTTCTTCTTGCATAGCTTCAAACCAGTAAGTTTTAGTCAATGCCTCTTTAAAATATTTGGGTTCGACTTTGGATAGAACTGTGTGAACGAAACACCATAAGGCATCAGTGGCAAGTTGCTTTCGTGTGGACATTGGTCGTGAAGGGTTTCCAATGATGTTGTCAATCGGGTGATCATTGGTCCATTTCCTGAGATATTCATGTGGTTGGGTGGATGATACTGGGTTGCTCATGTTATGGTCTACTGAAGTAGAGGTATCTGAAGAATATTCAGGAGCAAAGATGTTTTCAAAAGGAGCTTCAACGGGAGGAGTATCTGGATGAACTTCAAAAGAATTACTTCCTGCTGGGACTTGCTGTACCGTAGAAGTTTGAAAGCTGGATGATGTTGGTGAATGACTTATGGATGGAGCTTCTTGACTGATGGAAACCGACTCAGATGGACCTTCAGGGTTAATTGGAATAGGAGCTTCTGCAAGTGGAGGTAATTGTGAGGAATCAGTAGTGGTACCGACAGATGGAGGCTCAAAGTATTCATCAAACATTGGATCAAACAAAGTCTTCAAATCTTCACTGGTGGGAGGTACATAAGGTGTTGCAGGAGAAAGATGCTGTACAAGACCCGAACTAATTGGTCCAGGAGTGAGTAGATTAGGTGCGGGTTCAGAACTAGATTGTCCAGAAGCCGGATGCTCAGTTAGCTCATCGAATGTAACGTGAATTGTTTCCATGATTTGTCGGGTACATTTGTTGTAGATTCGGTATCCCTTGCGATCTGGAGCATAGCCAAGGAAGAAACCAATGTCAGCTTTAGCCTTTAGTTTTCCCAGATCTTCACTTTCGTTGGTAGGGTAGCAAAGAGCTCCGAACACACGTAGAGAGGATAAATCCGGTTTCCTGCCATGCACAAGCTCATATGGTGTTTTGCTGTGAAGAGTATGAATCAAGGATCGGTTTTGAGTGTAGCAAGCTGTGGCAATTGCTTCTGCCCATAGAAACATTGGAGCCTTAGAGAATATCAACATGGTTCATGCGGCTTCAACAAGAGTCCGATTTCGTCTTTCGACAACACCGTTCTGCTGTGGAGTGCGTGGAAGACTTTTATGATGAGTGATGCCCATTCTTTCATAGAACTGAATGAGTTGTTTATTAACAAACTCTGTTCCATTGTCTGTTCTGATGATTCTAACAGTTTTGTTGAGTAGCACTTGCAGCTGCTTGATGAGTTTGATGATGATCTCAGGAGTCTCATCCTTAGTTCTCAAAAACTTTACCCATGTAAATCGTGAATAGTCATCAACTATCACAAGTACATATTTCTTTCCATTAATACTCTGCACTCTCATTGGCCCGCATAGATCCATGTGAAGGGTGTGAAGAACTTCCATGTTGGCGTTAACAGTTTTGGGTTTGTGGGCATACTTCTTGCTTTTGCCCAGTTGACATGCGGAGCACAAATGATCTTTTTCATACTTGTCTAGGCATGCCTCGAACAAGATCTTTACGAGTGAGTTCATTAATGGTACCAAAGTTTAAATGGTTTAATCGTCGATGCCATAACCATGATTTGTTCTTTGATGCTTTAGACAACAAGCAGATTGGAGAGGACTTCATCATGTCTTCGATGGAGATGGTGTAAAGATTGGTGCCACGGCTACCTTTCAGAAGGTCAATACCATCCAGTTCTCTAACGAAACATGTATGTTTTCTGAAAGCAACCTCGAGATCGGAGTCACAAAATTGACCAACAGAAAATAGATTATGCCCAAGTCCTTCCACATAATAAACCCTTGAAATCACGCTGTCACCAAAGACATAATCTCCACTTTTTAAAACAGAATGATTTATTTATTGGAAAACAAGATTTGAAACGTATGTGAAATCAAAAGATCTTGATCTTTGGCATGTTATTACCGAGGGTGACTTTAAACCTGTTGAAAATAATCCGATAACCAAAAAGGATGAAATTGTTCCTTGTGATAAACAAAGTAATAATCTTAAAAGAAAACTAGCCAAAAATAATGAGGCTAAAATGATGATTTACAATGCTTTGCCGAAAAAGGAGTTTGAAAGAATTTTTATGTGCAACACGGCGAAGGAAATCTGGAAAACTTTTTTAGTCACCCACCAAGGTAATAGTCAAGTCAAAGAAAGCAAGATAGACTTATTAGTCCAACAATATGAATAATTTTCCGTTCCGAAAGATGAGTCAATAGATAGTGATTTTGCTAGATTCAATACTATTATTATTAGTCTTAAAGCTCTTGATGAAGGTTACTCTAGCAAGATTATGTTAGGAAGTTTCTTAGGGCTCTACATCCCAAATGGAGAGCAAAGGTCACCGCCATTGAAGACTCAAAAAACTTGGCGACGTTATCAATTGATGAACTAATAGGAAACTTGAAAGTTCATGAACTGATAATCAAGAAAGACTCCGATATTGTTAAAAGTAAAGGAGAGAAAGTGAGGTCTCTAGCATTAAAAGCTAAGAAGGAGTCTAGTGATAATGAAAGCTCGACTTCCGATAGTGAAGATGAAGAGTATGCCTTCGCGGTTAGAAACTTTAAGAAGTTCTTTAGGAGAAAGGGTAGATTTGTGAGACAACCCCGTGGCGATAAGAAGTCATTCTCAAAGAACCAAGAGGATAAGAAATGAAAGAGTGATATGAAATGCTTTAAATGCGGAGATCCTAATCACCTCATCGGAGAATGTCCTAAACCACCAAGAACCAAGAGCATTCGTAGGAGGTTCTTGGAGTGATAGCAGTGAGGAAGAAGAGGAGAAGCCAAATAACGAAGCATGTCTTATGGCTCACACTTCAAACGAGATATGCTTCAGAATCGACTTGGAGCCAGATGAATGGGTAAAGGATAGTGGATGCACTAATCACATGACGGGGAATCGAAGTTTATTCTCATCATACAAAGCTTACAACGGAGGTAATGTCACTTTCGGTAGCAAACTTAAAGGCAACATAATAGGCAAAGGCACAATTTCTCAAAACTCCCTTACTATTAGAAATGTTGAGCATGTAGATAACTTAGGATTTAACTTGCTTAGTATTAGTCAAATGGTAGACAATAAGTGTAGAGTGATATTTTCTGAAGAGGGTAGTGAGATTACTAAGAATGGCAAAGTCATAGGCAAAGGAGTTAGGAAAAATGGCCTATTCGTAATGAAAATAGGAGATAAGCCTCAGGATAAGATTTGTCTAGCAACCATAGATGATAATTCCACTCTGTGGCATAGAAGATTAAGTCACGCTAACATGCGTTTACTACAATCGTTAGCATCTAAGGATCTAGTTAGAAATCTACCTAAGCTTAAGTTTGATAAACACTTTTGTGACGCTTGTAAAGTTGGAAAACAAGCACACTCTAGTCACAAAGCTAAGAATATGGTTTCAAACTCTAGATGCCTAGAAGTCCTTCACATTGATCTATTTGGTCCATCTGTCGTACGGAGTTACGGAGGAAACTACTACACCTTAGTAATAGTAGATGACTACTATAGGTACACTTGGACTAGATTTCTTAAGAATAAGACACAAGCCTTTGAAGAATTCGAAATCTTTAGTAAGAAGGTCCAAAACCAACTAGGTTGTACCATAGTGTCTATTAGGACGGATCATGGTCGGGAATTTGATAATGAAGTGCAATTTGGAGTATATTGTGATGCTAATGGTATTACACACAATTTCTCGGCTCCACGCACTCCACAATCAAATGGTGTAGTTGAGCGGAAAAATGGTACTCTACAAGAGATGAGTAGAACGATGTTAAATGAATAATCTATTTCGCAAAAGTTTTGGTTTAATGCGGTTGACACCTCAACTTACATACTTAACTAGCTTCATGACCCGGCCGATGGCCGGGTACGCTTCATTCAATAGTTTTACAAAAAATATTTAATGTGACAAATAAACTAATGTAGAACAAAAAAATAAGTTTAACGACATAACCGGGGATTCTTCATGTATTGATCTTGTATTATAACAAATAAATAACAAACAAAAATATAATCGTATTGGATGTACAAATAATAGTTATTATATGTACAAAAATAGTTGGAAGTATTATAACAAATAAAACTTCATATATTATAAAATAACACGATATGATTAACTGAAGCAAATGATATATATGCATCACATCAGATGCATAACTTGCATGAAAAAAACAAAATTACTTAATAGCTCACACTAAGTTGATGTTGTCATAAGAAAAAAAGGACCTGAAATTTAATAAGAAAAGTCAGCCCAACACAAAGGTTTTAACCAATGTTTATGTTAGCATTCACCCATGTTTTCCTAATTAGACCAATCTTAGGAAAAACACCTTATGAAATCCTAAAAGGTAGAAAACCTACCTTGGATTATTTTAGAGTGTTTGGAAGCAAGTGCTTCATATGAAACACAAAAGACTATCTCACCAAGTTTGACCCAAAGTCTTACAAAGGTGTTTTCCTAGGTTACTCCCAAAATAGTAAAGCCTATGTTGTCCTAAATAAGGAAACCATGAAAGTCGAAGAATCACTCAATGTGACATTTGATGAAAGCCCTCCCCAAACTAAGACATCACCCTTGGTGGATGATGACTTAGATGAGGAAGAAGCTATTGAGGTCAATGGTAAGAAAACTCTAGAGAATGACATTGAGGATGAAATAGTTGAAGTTGACGAAGCTGTCAACATTAAGGAATCCAAGAACCATCCTATAGAAAATGTCATAGGAAACCTTAACCAAAGAACCCTTAGGTCACAAGCACAAAACAAAAGCAATTTCTTTTGTTTTATATCTACTGTAGAACCTAAGAATATCGGTGAAGCTATTAAGTATGAAAGTTGGGTAGTTGCCATGCAAGAAGAGTTAAAAC
>LBNU01022379.1:0-11693 GCA_014162995.1 Artemisia annua
ATATATATAAAAAAAAAAAAAAAAATAATAATAACTAATAAACATAATAAAAAAATAAATAAAAAAATATTAATAATAAATAATATATATAAATCAAGGGTTGGATCGCGAGAAGCGCTTAATTTATAAGCTCGAGTCGTTAGGCTAGACTCATCCTTGATTTATATTCCTTTATAATTCGGTTTAAAAATGATGTCCATTCTTAACGTCCAGGATAATGGGATTTTTGGTATATAATCCACAAATGATGGAATATCTTTTGATCTAACCACGGTACATATTTCCCTATTTGTGTTTTTAAATGATTGAATTTTTCAATTTTATTTTTAACGATGATAGGTGGTGGTGGACATTCGCTGTTTCTTAGATTCTTCGGCAGGATCCCGACTTTTCACTTCTGGTAAAGATATCGGCTTCCGCTTGCTCAGGCCTGCGACGAAGGTGGGCTGGATGCTGTCTAGCCGCAGGATTTGTTCAGAAGAGACACTGGTTTTTGGGCGACTGTCCGACAACGTCGTCTATCTTTTCGTTCCGAATTTTTAAATTCCCTGGTTTGATAATTTTTTCATTTTGCCTCAAATTTTTAAATTCAGGTCATTTAATTAATTCTTGACCAAATATGTTTGGAAATTCTTGATCTCATGCCTAAGATTTTATTTTTGATTTTTTGAGGATCTGTTTCAGAATTAGGTTTATCTTTCGTTAACGGGTTTTCTGAAGCACAGAAAGTTTCTGGGGTTAGGCTTAGATTTTGTGTGGAACCCGATAGTGTTAATAAGATTTGTTCAAAAAGATTAATCGTGGAATATTTCTCCTGCTGACTGTAGGGTCTTCACTGAAACATCATCCAAATCTCTTTTTTACTCGTTGTTTAATTTCAGTGAGCGTTTTTTCGAATTATTATTCGATTTCGAGGTTTGTTCATAATGGGATATGGCGAGGAATACCCTGATCAGGAGAATTTTGGATTTTAAGTTGGATGTAATTCGCTTCATGAACGTTCACCCCCAATTCGGCGTGTACATCGTTCTCCGCTGGTTTTAGAATCATGATCACTTTTTTTGTAGTTGTTACGTATTGTCTTGAAGTCTTTTAGCTCTGAAAAATGAGAATCCATTTTTCGTTCTAGAACTTCCAATTTCTCCGTCAATAGGGAATTGATCATCAATGTTACTTCATCGCGAAAGCGAACACTTCTCCGATGATGTTTGTTTTTGAGATTTGTGGACCAATCAAGTTGGAATAGGACTTCTGTCTCAAGGAGTTGAAAAGCTGATTTGGGGTTTTGCAAAGGAATTCCTCCCGGATGGTTCCGTCAACGGATTTCCTTGAAGTGGTTCGCCTAGACCGTGATAACGAAATTTGATAATAGCTTTTTTTGGTCCAGACCATCGTCCGTAACATTCTTCACGAGAGCATATTGTAGTCACTCCAGCACCGCTTACAAATGCTTGTTTGTGACTTACCTTTTGGGCGGTTTAGGACATTCATCCCTATGAGATGACTTGTTTCACCACACTAATAGCACTTCTTTCAAATTTCCTTTCTTGTCATCACGTTCTTTTTCGAAAGGTTTTCTTTTCTTCTTTAGGTTGCCTTACAAACTTTCGCACGTCTCCGAAGACTTATCTTGAATCCTTACGGCCTGGCATATTCCTCATGCCATCACGTATCCGAGCTAGAATCATCATCCATCTCACGCTTTTGATTGGAGCTTAGCTTCATGCGATGGACTTTACTTTCTCTTTTGATGGCCTTTTACTATTCCTCGGAATCTTTTTTTTTTTCTTACCATTCCTCGTGGACTTTGAGATTTCGCATTATTCATCAAGTGACTGCTTGGAGAGATCCTTTGATCTCTTCAATTGCCCGTCACTAGCTCTCCACTTTGGATGTAATGGCCCTATAGGAATTTGACAAAAATTCTTACTACAAAAAATTCGTCAGTGGTTTGAGTGAAGCTAATAAGTTAATTAAATCCTAGCAAATGCAACATCCGATAGTTTCATTTTTCGGAATAACAAATTGTTCATATTGTTGATTGAAAAGATCTATTTGTTATCCTTAATGTGAGTCTTCTTGATTGTGCTATCACGATTGGCCAAATTTCTTTGGCGGTTTTGCACATAAAATCTTTCCATACTCCTTTCTTGGTAAGCATTCATAAAAGCATCATTTTAGCTTCATTATTTTTTAAAATTAGTTTTCTTCTCTTCATCTTTAGGGTTTGAAACTTCATTATCCCCATTAATAATGATAGAACCACAAATCTTATATCTTTTAGAATTTTCACGGGTAGTTTTCAAATTCGGTATTTTTCCAATAAATAAACCATTTGCCTCAAAAAGTTGGTGGTCTTTGGCCTAGAAAAAAGCCTTCTTTGTAATTTTCAAAATCATGGATCGTTTCAATTTTAAAACACAATATTAATTTAAAAGCTTGAGTAAGCGTAGCTCTTGATGCCAATTGTGGAAAACTATGAAGGGGGGTTGAATAGTTTTACCTCTTTTTATCGTATAAATTATCTTAAAAAATCATTGAAACTATTCGTGTAAACAAGATTTAGATCTGAACGTTATACTCAACAATATGAATGTAGTTGCAAAAGATAAAGGAAGAACAATCAAACCACAAACGATAGTTCTTAATCGTGGTTCGGCTTAAAAGCGACCATCACTTGTCGGCTTGCCCTACGTCCACGCCCGTCCCTGAGTTATCCAACTCGAGAGTTTCAAGCACTATCAAACAATGCTCCTTTATCCCGGCGGAGAAAACCTTACCGTCGCTTCACTATTTTACCGACACTAAGCTAGGTGGTCGAGTTCTTTACGCAGGGACAACCCACCCCGATTAGTTCTTTCCAAGGTACAACAACTCCTTTTACACTTTTATTATTAAGGCACAAATACTGATCCGATCCACAACTATACCACACAAAGAATGAAAAGATATAGACTTGAAGAAATCTTACACAATCGCTTTAGTTATCAAGACTTGCAACTTCCTTGTTGGAAGCTTGAAACTAAAATGAGTTGTGGAACTTTCATTTGCTAGCAATAAGAAACTTCACAACAACAATGAAATGGTTAATCGGTTAGAGAGGGATATATGAATGTGTGTGAAAAGTAATGAGAAGTGATGAAAACAAAAGTACGCAAATGGCTCTTGTATTTATAGGCAAATCATATTTTTGGCCTGGCGGAACCCGCGGAAACCCTCCCAAGGGTTCCGCCCGTGTAAAGCCTGAGGGTGCCGCCAGTGTCTGACAGTCAATTGTCTTACCATAATTCCAAACAATCTTAAGGCACATCAACCTTAACTTCTTCCCACATGCATGGCTTGTAGGGCTAGGTCAAGAGAAAGGTCAACAGCACAGGTCACCGACAGTGGTGATGACACAAAACCTAATGATGAGATGTGACAAACATACAAGACTTAACTTCCTTAGCATAAGTCTATTATTCTACTAGCTATGCAACACATTAGGTCATGAAGACATCATTTACTTCCAGTTACCATGTAATGCTCACATCAAGACTTAAGTTGTTACACTTATTCAAGTACTTTGGTTAGGTCAAAACACCAAAGGTTGTTTATGTTACCATGATGTGTACAACCTTATATTTTAAGTACGATCATGAGAATGAGATTTGTTTATATATAGTTTAAAATGTGAAGAGTAAAATGTAGCCAAACAAAAGATTATGCAAGACTTGAAAACTAAATTGTATTTTAACCAAAAACTAAAGTTTATCTTTGTCGTTAACAAAACTTAGCAAAGAATCGTAAAATATAAATAACGTTTTAAGCGATATTTTGTTTAACAGAAATAATTATTGAAAAAATCATACTCTGTATAAACTTTTCTGAATCATATGTGTTGGTTAAGGAACGTGAGCCAAGTTACCAATTTTTGACCCATTAATCAAGCTATGTGACCCCTAAGTGTCAAATTGCAAACGATCATCAAAATCAGTGTTTAAAAGCTATAAAGAAGGCATACCTGGGAAAACGATAATTAACTCCAAAGCCGCACCGGCAGTCCAACATCCACAGCAGCAACCGACATTTACTAAACCATAAAACCTACGTACAACAGCAAAAATACATTTTCAGCTTATACCATTTTCAAAAAAATCTTTCTGAGAAATGCTATCCCGATATTCTGAAAAAGTATAGTAAAAAAAATAATAATAAAATAAAAACAAAACAAAAAAAAATAAAAACAAAACACAAAAAACAAAAACATAAAACAAAAAACAACAACAACAACTTCGACCTAAGCTAAAAATCACCAAGTAAAATGGGAATGAACAAAGATTACTGTAGCTTGCACATGAATCCTGTGGTACTCGTAAGCATCCAACAGCTATGTTACAGGCCAAGTCATAGCTATGGCCGACACCTACATATGGCTTCTCTGTCAGAACCATCACAATCGATTAAGTAACACTCACAAACTCCAAATCCCTTCCACAATTGATAACTAAAAAACTCAATTTTTTTAATGCAACAACTTTACAATTAAACCATACAAAACACTTGTTTATTCATACCTTAAGTGATTTAGTTGGATAAAATGATATTGTATAAACTATCTTAATACTTGTTTACGTAATAATCTTACGTTTAATGTTTTTACATCTTGTGATCGTCAAAACATAGAGATATCGAAAAATATAAATAACGTTTTTATTCATTATTTATATCAACAGTATAAATGCAGGGGGATCAATGAGTCCCTGGTTTTTATCATTGTGTTCTTTAATCATAGACCGGATGGTGGACAAGAGGTTTTATCCTTCGGAGATGTTTTGAAAGATTGGTGGATCGTACTCGTGTGGTTTACGTGAGTTTGTAACGTGGAATCTAAGGTAGGACCCGCCATTTTAAAACCATGGTAGATTGAATAAGAGTCCCACTGATGGCGTCAATTTGTAAAGGTAAATAATTGTTCCTTAGGTTAAGCGCGCATAGGTTCCTAGGGACTTGGTTAGCAACGTCCTTCGAGCACCTAGCACAGATGAAAGAAACGCGTTAGCCTCGTCTCGGGTTTGACCACAAGACCAAGCGTGAGAGTAAATACAGGTGTAAGTTAGAAGGCAATGTAATAAATATGGGAGCAAATGCGTAAATGAGTTATTTGAATAGTTTTTTAAGGCATGAATCTATAAGAACATTATTCACATATTGGTTAAGGTCTTAAAATGGTAAAGATTCATAATCATTTAGCTAGCAATGATACCTTAACATCATCAAGTATATTGTAGGCATTTCATTGAACACCCTTCGTATCATCTAAACTACTTATAAAACATTTAACACCTTCCCTCATATTAATTTTTTAAGACTTTCTAAAATTGATTTTAAAGCAAATACAAGTTAAAATAACATAATTTACAAGTATTTGAAGCACAAATAAAACTAAAAAACACTATTCAACACATACAATTAATACACAATTTAATCCAGCCCTTCACCCAAGTATACAACTACTTAACCAAAATGTACAATCTAATTAAGCTTCCAAAACATAAATCTGAAATCCAACATCTATAATTGAAACATGCAACAATATCCCATCTCCAAATCAATAACCATCAGTCCCGAACCCATAAAGAAAAGGTCTTCAGTTGATTGTGGATTATGTGAAAGGAAACTAAAATGGTGTTTGAGATTTGTTTTGTAAAAGAAAAAGGGGGTTTTCATGTTTGTGTTTTGGATAATAACAAGAGTGAAAGAGAAATGAGATATAGATTATCTCTTGGGTGCAGGGACGGAACTTGAACGCCGTTGGGGGGGGGGGCAACTTGAAAAGCATTTATTTTAGAGGAGCCGATATAAACTACGCGGAAATTTTTGTATTAAAAATGACTAAAATCCAATATAAAAGGGTATAAAATGTACATAATGACATAAATTTGGAGAGCTGGTGAAATGATTTAGGGTTCGGGTTAGTGTGAGAAAAATTATGAGGTAATTTTATATATCTAGGTTAAAAGAGTATTGGACTTGGGTTTAAAGATGGGCTTATGTCTTTTATTCCAAAATTTTATGGGCCAAGATAGCAAATGGGTTTTGGACTATAATTTCAATTGAGCCGAAAAATATTGCTAAGTGTGGTTGGATTTTTTTACTGTTATGGTTAATAGTAATATTAGGCTTAATTTCGATAAAGTGGTTTATGGTTGGATTTAGATTTATTAATTTTCGCAAGGTTGATATTTACATGGATAGATTTGGTATTTTAACGACAAAGTGTCTACGGTGTTTTTGTACGGTATCGCTTATTTGAGTTTGAAGTTGCATTTCACGGGCACATGTACTTAATTATCTCAACGTATAAGGGAAAGTTGGATGCATGACTTTTTGAGATACTTGTTTGGGCATTCATTTATAGGGTTATTAGTAGGGATGAGCACGGTACTGGTACCGTACCGATCTCGTACCGAATTAGTGGTACCGATTTTTTCCCGAGCATAAATAATGGTACCGGTACCGTACCGAACGGGATTCGGATACCGGTACCGGTACCGGTATCGGTTCCGGTACCGGGAAATCGGGATTTTCCCGTTTTTTTTCGGGAATTTCCTGATTTGGTACCGGTCCCGTACCGAATTAGTGGTCCCGATTTTTTTTCCTCCTTATTTCGTAGTACCGGTACCGTACCGTATATAAAGAATCGGTATCGTTTCGGTACGGTACCGGTACGGTTCCGGTTCGGTTTCGGGATTCGGTTCGAAATGCTCATCCCTAGTTATTAGACACAAAAGTTACTAAAGTTTGTCAAAAAATGCGATTTGGTTACTAAAGTTTTTTTAGTTACAAAGAGGTTACTCAAGTTTGGTCACTGGTTATATAAGTTACTCTGTATGTTTTAACCTTCTACTACAGGTTTTTTTTCGTTAATTTCAAAAATGGTCCCTCAGACTAACTGTCGTTAGTTTTTTCCGTTAGCTAACGGCCGTTTGCAACAAACATTTGCACTGTTAGTCCTTTATCCTAACGACCGTTTATACTTAACTCAAAATTTGGTTTTTATACATTTTTGTCCGTTTTTCTTATGGTTTTGACCATTTTTTTACGGATTTTCCGTTTTCATACGTTTTTATACGTTTTCGTTCGTTTTTATACGTTTTCGCCAATTTTCTTACACTTTCATCCGTTTTTCTTACGTTTTGTCCGTTTTTCTTACGTTTTTTCCGTTTTCATACGTTTTTGTCCGTTTTTCTTACGTTTTTGTCCGNGATTTTCCGTTTTCATACGTTTTTATACGTTTTCGTTCGTTTTTATACGTTTTCGCCAATTTTCTTACACTTTCATCCGTTTTTCTTACGTTTTGTCCGTTTTTCTTACGTTTTTTCCGTTTTCATACGTTTTTGTCCGTTTTTCTTACGTTTTTGTCCGTTTTTCTTACATTTTTTCAGCTTTTATATGTTTTTGTCCGTTTTTATACCTTTTCGCCCAGTTTATTACGTTTTCGTATGTTTTTCTTATGTTTTTATCTGCTTTTATTACTTTTTTTCGTTTTCAGACATTTTTTTGTTTTTCCTACGTTTTTTCCGTTTTCATACGTTTTTGTTTATTTTTACACGTTTTCACACATTTTTATACACGTTTTATACATATTTTTACATACTTATAAAACATAACAATTATAAAACATACAAACGTATGAAACATACAAAGGTGTAGAAAAACGTAAAACAAGTATGAAAACGTAAAAAGACGTATGAAACGTACACAAGCGTATAAATGCGCACACAAATGTAATAAAAAAATTATGAAAACCTATGAAAACGTATGAAAATATACGAAAACAGATGAAAACGTACAAAAATGGACAAAAACGTACGAAACTGGAGAAAAACGTACGACAAGAGAAAAAAACGTACATAAACGTAAAACAATGTAAAGAAAGTAAACGTATAAAAACGGATAGAAATGTACGAAATATACAAAGATATGCGAAGGAGAAAAATGTAAAAATAAAANATGGTTTTGACCATTTTTTTACGGATTTTCCGTTTTCATACGTTTTTATACGTTTTCGTTCGTTTTTATACGTTTCGCCAATTTTCTTACACTTTCATCCGTTTTTCTTACGTTTTGTCTGTTTTTCTTACGTTTTTTCCATTTTCATGCGTTTTTGTCCATTTTTCTTACGTTTTTGTCCGTTTTTCTTACGTTTTTTCAGCTTTTATATGTTTTTGTCCGTTTTTATACCTTTTCGCCCAGTTTATTACGTTTTCGTATGTTTTTCTTATGTTTTTATCTGCTTTTCTTACTTTTTTTCGTTTTCAGACATTTTTTTTGTTTTTCCTACGTTTTTTCCGTTTTCATACGTTTTTGTTTATTTTTACACGTTTTCACACATTTTTATATACTTTTTATACACGTTTTTATACATATTTTTACATACTTATAAAACATAACAATTATAAAACATACAAACGTATGAAACATACAAAGGTGTAGAAAAACGTAAAACTAGTATGAAAACGTAAAAAGACGTATGACACGTACACAAGCGTATAAATGCGCACACAAATGTAATAAAAAAATTATGAAAACCTATGAAAATATACGAAAACAGATGAAAACGTACAAAAATGGACAAAAACGTACGAAACTGGAGAAAAACGTACGACAAGAGAGAAAAACGTACATAAACGTAAAACAATGTAAAGAAAGTAAACGCATAAAAACGGATAGAAATGTACGAAAATATACAAAGATATGCGAAGGAGAAAGATGTAAAAATAAAATAATAATAATAATAATAATAATAATAATAATAATAATAATAATAATAATAATAATAATAATAATAATAATAATAATAATAATAATAATAATAATAATAATAAAACGCATAGTAACTTTTTGTTAAGGTTCAGTAACCTATTTAATAAACCCGTAAACTATAGTAACTTCCTTGTAACATTTTAAACTATGGTGCTGACGTGGACAAGGGGAACCGGTAATCAGCCGGTTGCCCACCCTCGCAGTAACATTTATGTAACATTTTTAATCTTTGAGTAACCCAAATGACAAACCCGTTTACTTAAGTTACCTCTTTGTAACAAAAAAAAACAATAGTAACCAAATCGCACTTTTTGGCAAACTTTAGTAACTTTTGTGCCTAATAACCCTTCATTTATAGTGATTAAGACTTGGACCGGATTATTGGACTTGTGTTATAACCAGATTTTTAAGTTGGAGATTATAATAGAAGGTTGTTTGGGCTGAAATTATATTATATGAATTTTTGGTCTGCCATTTTTATGTCCAGATTTTTCTGTTATTAAAAGGAATTTCTGGAGTTATATTTTATTGACGAGATCGGGAATAAACCATTTTTCACATTGTGTATTAAGGCAATCATTAATGGGTCAAGTATTTTTAGCTTATGACCCCTTTAGTTACATCAATTGGATTATTAAGTAAAATACTCGACTACCATTAAAACTTAAATTAATTTTTAAGCCCATTTCAACCATACTTGTAACGGCCCATTCAACTATAAACGTACAAATTATTAAATCCACAACAAAACGCATTTCGGTATTAAAAAGCTCATTTCAACCATTAGTAACAAAACGCATTTGATTAGTAACAACCCTCTATATTAATAAAAATCCATAACGACAATTGTCATTCATTAGTAAAGTATTGCTATAAAAATCGTAAAACTAAAAAATATTTGCTCGCCACAAAATTAATTACTGGGTATCCGCCGCCGCATTGCGCGGGTACTATTAGTACTTGATAATTAATCAACAAAATCAATCATAATTCTTCAAATTCGAATGAGATGATTATATATGAACCAATTGTGATTCACTTCTAATACACAAAGCAAATTTACTAGTGTGTATGACAGTTAATTATAATATGTGTAGATATGAAGAATGGGTAAACTGAGAACTGTGGACCAGGTTAATTGAGGAGCGAAATAGAACATCATAGTAGAGTCTTGAATGCGAAAGAAACAAATGAAAAGTTGGTAAATGGTGATGCTGAGAAATCAATAGTCACTGTGCATCTCCGATGTATACCGTCAGCTTAAAGCCCATGGCTGATGTAATGTTTAAAACCTTAAAATCTAAATTCTTTTTTTTTTTTTTTTTTTTTTTTTTGAATGAAAGACGGTACCGAGATTAAACTGAGGTAATTTCATAGTTGACATATACACACGCACAAAGTCAGACGGTTAATTAAATCATTTCTTGACAAGGTAAGTTTGTAACTCATTTATCATTGAATGGTGAAAGGAAGTTGGACTTCAGTGCATCCGAGATTTATGAAAATGTCTAAAATCCTAGACCTCTTCATAATTTAATGCCTGCGTGTTATGGTTGAACATTTGATATAATTGTAAAATTTTTTTACACAAAGGTAATAGCTTTATAGTATTAAAAGTTTTATAAGTTGATGATTTGGCATATTATAAACGTATCTAAAAACTTCACCATTGTGGATGCTCTCATAGACGAATTTAAGAAGCATTTAAAAGACTGCATATTAATGGGCCAAAATTTTTTTAAAACCCTTTAATTGTGATCCTATTAAGAACAGCAAAACAACGATCTCTTCAAAATAAATTGAAGCAGGAGTAGGAAATGCATATTCTACATCGATCTGATAAGGTGACCTTGGGTCAGAATCCCATGCTTTGCAAATAAGCTGAATGCAGATACTGACTGGACTTTGATGCACATTTCATTTCTAAATCTCAAAATCACAAAGTATGCAGATACGGACAAAGCAACAACTTTTATAAGAAAGTCAAATAATTTAGCGAGCTAAGTAAAAAATATGAGCCTCCGTATATCTTCACTGCAATGTCATAGAATTATATTATGTATCTCAAGAGATGAATGTTGCAGTCCCTTTATCAGATTCCCTCGCGCACTTTCTTTACTTAATTTAACAGAGGAATGAGTTTGCAATTCTAGTATCTATATGCGATATCTATATAAGAACTTTTGTATGTTACAAAAATAGAAATCATCGAAACAATTGGAGGCCAATGTTAAGGTTTGGAATGCCTTTATTACAATTATTATAGTTTCTAGGTCGGTGATATGGCAATTTATATACGGAAAATGATTGAGAGATCTAAAACGTGTGACTAATTGTGCGCATAACATATGTGGAGTTACCTTATTGGATTGTAAAGCAATGGGCACTATTGTTACAACCAATAAATTATTGACATGCAACTACAATTAGGTCCCCTAATCACTACTCTTTATATACTTGAAGCTTGATGGTCTTGTCTGAGACGTGCAATACTTTGAATTATAAGAAACTTATAAGTCTATTTTTCATGTGATTTACTTTCATGTTCTCGTTATTATTGTTGTCTTGTTCCGGATGTTGTTGTACTGCTCGCTTCTGGTTGGATTTGTTTTGTAATTAATATTACCTTCTTTGCCACTTTAAAGTTTTTAACGGCATAAAAATTATTAGGGTGTTGGCAGTGGGTGCCTAAAGGCACGGGATAGGATCCATCTCGTGCGGGAACATCGCCGCCGGCCATACAGTCCCGCACGGGATCCTTCCCACACGGGAAAGTTTCACGCACGGGAAGGGGAGAAATTTTCGACCGTTGCACCTTTTTTTTTTTTACCGTTGGAGATTACAAACGCTTTTTTTTTTTTTTTTTTTTTTTTTTTTTTTTTTTT
>LBNU01022379.1:11832-44294 GCA_014162995.1 Artemisia annua
CCTGTTGTATGTTTGAGGCTACAATTCTTGTAGGATTACTTTTCCATATATATTATTCATGCCAAGGGGTCCCATAATTGAAATGTTTCCCTTCCCATAATGTAATTGAGTTTGAATAACCTTATGTTTAGATATATAACTGCAGTGTTCTCTTTTTGGTTGATAGTTTTGACTTGAAATTGATCTCGATTTCGACCTTTTGCTTCTATTCATATTGTTTCTTGTATGGAAAAAACACTACAAATTATTTTTTTTAGTATAATTCCAAGTCTTTATGTCAACATGATAGAGTTCTACCAAGGTAAACCTTGCTTTCACTTATGTAAACAATGTGAAAACCATTTGAGAGGTAAACTTTTGCCATATATCCTAGTTTCCAAATGAATATGATTTTGTTAAATTAATAAATTTTGTGTCTTGGCAAGGTTCTAGGAAGACTACAGTGTTAGGAGCCCACAAAGTGAAAAAAATAAATAAAAAATAAAAAATAAATAAAAAACTAATTGGCAAAACAACCCAAAAGACACCAAGAACTAAAATAAAATAATCTGCCTAGGATTGGATGACCCTCACCCCACCACAATAGCGAAAATAGCATGAAGTTACTCCCTGATCCATAGGCTCACCCAAGTTAATGAGTAAAGAGCCTAGCTGGCTTAAAAAAATATTTCCAAAAACTAGATGCTTTGGGTTAGTATCGGGTTGTGTTTAAACCCGAAGACTTTTTTTTCTTTCTTTTTTTTTTTTTAGAACGGCACCGACACTTTGAAATCCGACCCCCCCGAGGTAAACCATCCAAACGGGCAGAGGCCTCGGGACCTGAACCACTAGGTGAGACCGCCGCGAAGGGAAACCCCTAGAACGTCAAACGGCTTCGGCACTAAGAGGAGAAATTCGGATTTATTTGTCACTTACGATGACTTGAACCCGGGTAAGAACCCCTCCCCCCATGCTCCAGAAGAACTCCAGGTCCGAGGACTAATTGCGCCCCTCCCGCTACTCGGTTGTTTTTTCTTGGATCCTCTATTTTTTTTAGGCTCCATTTTTATTTTTGCTCGGTATACCTTTTTTTTTTTTTTTTTTTTTATTATTATCTATTATTTTTTTTGTGTCTCACTTATTGTTGTCTAGATATTGATAGTTTGTAAACGGCTTCAAATGTGCATTCCTTCTGAAAGAATCTTGTGGGATTCCACAACCAGGAGGGAAATCCCGAACAACTTGTACTCCAGTCTTGATCTTAGGGATGGGATTTATAGACACCATTCCGGTAGGTTCTCTGAATGCTTCAGACTCACATTCATTAGCATTATTAATTGGTTCTATTCGAGTTTGAGAAAGCTCTGCTGTTTTCTTCTGAAATGCCATTGTTACCTCTGAAGATAATAAAATTTCCATAGGCTGAAAGCCTACCACTTTGTCCTTGCCATGGGAAGTCATCTTCCCATGATTAGATTCTATATTGTCCAACTTTTTCAAACGAATCCTTTGCGTTACAGCAGTCGTACTGAGTTTTGATTTCCGAGCATGAGCACCCTTCTTCAAACAAGAGGGATCCCAAAATTTAATTTCGCCCTCTGGTCTTGAGCCAAAAGGGGTATTTCTACTGCATTCTGGGGGTTTAAAGCTTTTCATTTTATTATCCAGAAAATACTTGAAGTCCACCGACAAGCCATCATTTAAGCTCTTCAGCGGCTTCAAATTCTCTTGGTTTTCAATAGAATCTTGTGGGATTCCACAATCAGAAGACGTTGTTATAGATTTTCTGAAAGCATTGGGCTCACGTTGATTAGCATCATTAAATGGTCGTTTTCGAGTTATGGCAGGCTCAACTGTTGTCTTCTGGAATTCCATACTGCAGCATAAATATGAGGTTAATAAATCATAGGAAATCACACAAAGATAAATAGGTTGTGTGTGTTTGTGTACACGATTGACAGAGCAAAACTAATCAGAACTCCAGTTACTAATTATACAATCCTATCATGATTCCTAAGATTTCATAGACATCAACTACTGCACTCAATCAAGTGTGATAAACATGGAAATCTTTATAATTCTAGCACACACGAGACAGATGATTTGTCTCCACATTCGCATCTTATATTTCCAAATCTGAAACATTTCAAAGGTTGAAAGGGCTTTCTACAATAATATATCATGTCAAACTCGTTTTTTTTAATATGAAACGTCGGTGATGGGGATGGAATATATTTTGGCGCGATCATTGGGTAGGGACCTCTCTTCTTTTTTGTAGGGTTCCAAGACTATCTGCTTTAGAGATAGCGCGAAATTCAAACTAAATCAAAGGTGGATTTTATCTAACGAAGTGCTAAGAGTGATTAATGGCGTGGTGGAGACATCCAAGACAGGGTGTAGATAGTTAAGTGACCTTGACGAGTTAATGAAATAAATGCAGAACACGTATCTATTGACTGAGAAACATGGATGGGAAAGATATGTCCGTGAAGATCCAGAGTTAAGTCACTCAATTGGTGATCTATGGCTACAAGAACACATCATGAGAGGCTTCCTACTGGATCTAATCTTGCCACACGTTCAGTTGTTCGTCTGGATTATATCCCCAATAAGTGAATAGCAAATGAAAGGGAGGGTCACCTATTTGCTTTTATGATATCTAATCAAGTATAGTTGGGCATTGTATTACAGTTTTTCAAAGGACTTTCCATTTCGCCAATTTCCATCAAGTCCTGTGCTCATGAATTTAATGGAAAGAGAAATAAATTAATTGATAGTGTGATGTTCAGGACAATGCCATACTGGAAATCGAGATATACCATAAAAAGACTTTCAATGCAGTATAACCCTCGGCCCAAAAGCTTAAGCTTAGTTAGTTCGGCATACTCATAAAACTTTTTGTTATTTCGGCATGCTGGAATTGTTAGCCCTTTAAGCTTGATGTGAAACAATTCCACTTCTGACATCTCACTAACAAATGAACGAAATTTTGCCGTTTCAAAAACAATCTTACACACTATCCAGCATTATTGCATTAAACTCATCAAAAAATTAATGAAGAAACAAAAGCCTTACACAAATACTTAACTAGTAAACTAGCTGCCGAACTAATCATCATGAATAAATTAAAAGCTCTAGTTTTCATAAACGTTATTTATTAGTTAGGACGACTGGAATTTTAAGCATCGTTTAACTAAATAGATCATAATTGTAACTCACATTAAACATTTCAACTTTTAGCTTCCCTCTAACAAGTGAATGGAAGCCCGCCATTCAAAAAACAATCTAACACTTGATCCACCATTAAGCTCGTCATAAAACTAATCAAAAAAGAAGCGCCTTATACAGAAAGTTTATTACATAAACGTTTAGTATAATTTTTCACGTAAGGTTTTTATAAATAATTAATAACCATCAAGTATAATTTTTCATGTAAGGTTTGTATTCATTAGACCGATTGGTATTGTAAGCGTCTTTCAAGGAAAGATAGATTAAAATTGTAAGCGACATAAAACATTTCCACTTGTAGCCTCTTACTAAAAATTGAATAATAGTCTCTTGTTCGTCTAACGCAAAATCGATCATTCAATTCATAATAAATAAATCAATAAACAAGTTAAGGTACTAATCTCCATAGAAAATTTTAAGCTCTGATTTTCATATAAATTAATTTAGACCGATCAGAATTCTAAACGATGCATGTTCAAGAAAAATAGATTGGAAATGTAAGCCTTTTGATCAAGTCATTCTGATTCATGTAAAACATAATTCCACTTATAGCTTATCACAGTGACTGCACAAAAGTATCCCCTTCAAAGAAAACATAACAAACAATCTACCACTTAACTCATCATAATTTTAGTCATGAAAGACACTTTATATATAAAAGTAATCGATGAAGAAGCTACAACACTACTAATCATGAAAAGATTGATGCTCTCATTTACATATAAATTGGAATAGTAAGCCATTTGATCGCGTAATTCTAACATGATGNAAAACTTTCTGTTAGTTCGGCATACTGGAATTGCTAGCCTTTTAGAGCCATTTTAACTTGATGTAAAACAATTCCACTTCTGATAGCTCACTAACAATTGAACGAAATTCTGCCGTTTCAAAAACAATCTAACACGTGATCCAGCATTAAACTCATCATTAATAAAAGCCTTACACACAAAACTAACAGTAAACTAGCTGCAGAACTAATCATCATGAACAAATTAAAAGCTCTAGTTTTCATACACGTTATTTTTTAGTTAGGCCGGTTGGAATTTTAAGCGTCGTTTAACTAAATAGATCATATTTGTACACGTAAAACATTTCAAATTTTAGCTTCCCTATAACAAGTGAATGGAAGTCCGAAGCGCCTGATACACAAAATTTATTAAAACTAAGTTTTTTTTTTTTTTTTTTTTTTTTTTAACGGTATCAATAACAAGTCAACCTACGGATCATCATAAATAAGGTTAAAGCTCTGATTTTCATAAAGGTTTAGTATCATTTGGACCATCTGGAATTGTAAGTGACATTCAAATAAAATAGTTTTACCTAAAACTTTTGCGTTTCTAGCATCTCACTAACAAAGTTAGCCTTATAAAAAAGAATCTAACAAACGTTCCACCATAAAACTCTTCATATAACTAATCAAGAAAAAAAGAGCCTTTTATAAATAATAAATAAATAAACCAGTTACAATACTAAACATCATGAATAGATTTTCATGTAAGGTTCGTATTCATTAGACCGATTGGTATTGTAAGCTTCGTTTAAAGAAAAATAGATTGGAATTGTAAGCGATGTAAAAGATTTCCACTTGTAGCCGCTTACTAAAAAGTTGTATAATAGTTTGTTCGTCTAACGCAAAATCGATCATTCAGTTCACCATATATAAATTAATAAACAAGTTATGGTACTAATCTTCATAGAATATTTTAAGCTCTGATTTTCATATAAATTAATTTAGACCGATCGAAATTCTAAACGATGGTCAAGAAAAATAGATAGGAATTGTAAACCTTTTGATCAGGTCATTCTGATTTATGTAAAACATTTCCACTTATAGCTTATCACAATGACTTCATAAAAGTATCCCCTTCAAAGAAAACGTAACAAACAATCGTCATTGTAATTTTAGTCAAGAAAAACGTACACTTTATACACAAAAGTAATCAATAAACAAGCTACAGTACTACTAACCAAGCAAAGATTAATGCTCTCATTTAAATATAAGTTGGAATTGTAAGCCTTTTGATCACGTAATTATAACATGATGTAAATCACTTCTAGCTTTTTGTAAACAATCGATTAAAACTCCTGGCATTCAACTTAAATATTTCAAATAAAATTTAACACATCATTTACATATAAAACCCATCAGAAATCAAGAGATCACAGATACACAAAATATACATGTTAGTACTAAACATGTTACTAATCAGCAAGCACATACAGTGGAATCCTCATAAATAGACTCAAAAACCCTAGTTTAACAAAGATTATAAAAGGTTCTTTTGACTCATAACAATTGCTTCGATTGAAAAAAAAAATGGTGTAAGGTTAAACATACAAACACAGATTGTTAGCAAAAAATAACTTTGAATGAAATCAATATATAGACAAAACAAAAAATGAGATTTAACAACAAAAAACCAAATTCATGCAGATTTTTCAAGAAATGAAAGCCTACCTACAAAGACTTGCAGATCAGAAATTGTGAAATCAATTATAGATCAGATTTTAGAAATAATGTTGCTTGAAAATGGAGTTTGGGCAAAAACACTATAGACAGCGTTAGACTTTAAAGTGAGGAAATAGCGGGAGTTTGTGTGAATGTAAAATTTCAAATTTTGGCTCTTGTGCATTTCTAGATGTTAAATACAACAATAATTATTGTGTTCAAAGAAAGTACAACGGTCACTAATTTACTTACTATTTGTGGAAGAGCTATAAAGAAACATCTAAAAAAAAATTATTTTAAGTAAAACTAATCAAGAGATCGAGAAGAGCCTTTTATAAATAATTAATAAATAAACCAGTTACAATACTATATTAAATTTTCAGTTTCGCGAATCATGCTACTTGGATGAACAACATATTGATAAGAGTATGAGTATGCACAGATTGTGCAGTGACTCAATATGAGAACAGAGGATGGAATACGTTTATGTAAAGGATACTTTTATTATTATTCCACTCTAAAATATGATACATGTACATGAGTATTTATACTATGTCAAACGGTATGAATGAACCGATGTAACTCTTCTAAGAGTTATCTTCTAAACGTTATATCCTTTCACTAAATACAGGATTTACAGTTAATAAGTTTCTATCTAACATATATGGTCCTTATACTTTAAAGACTTATGTTTCTTGATTATATTTGATGCCAACATTCACTCCTCTAATCAAGAAATCATAATCTTCATACTTTTCACTCTGTTCCTTTGCCTCGTTCATCCCAATTGCAGCCTTGCTTCTTCTTTGCTTTTTCTGTTATTTGATCGCCTTGTTATCATGTCCTGTCTTTCATGTTCCGTTGCCTTCTTCGTTCCATGGATCTCTTGATTGATTCCTTGAATCAATCGGTCTTTGTCTTTTCTCCTCTTGATTGATTCCCTGAATCAATCGGTCTCTTTGGATCTTTTACAATAGCACTATCAACCACTTTTGGATCTTTTACGTTAGTACCATCAACCACTTCTATCTCTTCTCTGAAAACGATTCCCTGAATCGCTTATTGAACTTGATTCCCTAAACCAAGTTATTCTTCTCTTCTTTTTGGAACGTATCAAACTTTCAATTATCATGATCTTCTTGTTCTGGTTTCTAACCGTTTCTGGACTTCTTGTTCTTGTTCTTGTTCTGGCGATAACTTTCTTGACTTCTTCTCATTAATCTCGCAAAACATTCTTCCACAGGTTTCTTCTTCTTCTTCCAGGATCTTTAAACTATGGGCTCTGATGCCATATTAAATTTTCAGTTTCGCGAATCATGCTACTTGGATGAACAACATATTGATAAGAGTATGAGTATGCACAGATTGTGCAGTGACTCAATATGAGAACAGAGGATGGAATACGTTTATGTAAAGGATACTTTTATTATTATTCCACTCTAAAATATGATACATGTACATGAGTATTTATACTATGTCAAACGGTATGAATGAACCGATGTAACTCTTCTAAGAGTTATCTTCTAAACGTTATATCCTTTCACTAAATACAGGATTTACAGTTAATAAGTTTCTATCTAACATATATGGTCCTTATACTTTAAAGACTTATGTTTCTTGATTATATTTGATGCCAACATACTAAACATCAAGTATACTTGTTCATGTGAGGTTTGTATTCATTAGACCGATTGGTATTGTAAGCGTCTTTAAAGGAAAAATAGATTAAAATTGTAAGCGACATAAAGCATTTCCACTTGTAGCCTCTTACTAAAAATTGAATAATAGTCTGTTGTTCGTCTAACGCCCAATCGATCATTCAATTCATCATAAATAAATCAAAAAACAAGTTAAGGTACTAATCTCCATAGAAAATGTTAAGCTCTGATTTTCATATAAATTAATTTAGACCGATCAGAATTCTAAACGATGCATGTTCAAGAAAAATAGATTGGAGTTGTAAGCCTTTTGATCAGGTCATTCTGATTCATGTAAAACATTTCCACTTATAGCTTATCACAGTGACTGCACAAAAGTATCCCCTTCAAAGAAAACATAACAAACAATCTACCACTTAACTCATCGTAATTTTAGTCATGAAAAACACTTTATACACAAAAGTAATCGATGAAGAAGCTACAACACTTCTAACCATGAAAAGATTGATGCTCTCATTTACATATAAGTTGGAATAGTAAGCCATTTGATCACGTAATTCTAACATGATGTAGATCACTTATAGCTTTTTGTAAGCAATCGAACATCGTTCAATTGAAATATTTCAAAAAAAAATTTAACACATAATTTACCTATAAAACCCATCCGAAAATTAATCAAGAAAGAATAGATACACAAAATATAAATAAAATCATGTTACTAATCATCAAGCACATTAATTAGCTCTGATGTTCATAAATCATAAATATCATCATATAGTTGAATAAGGTGTAATAATTGATTAGTAATTTTCAATCCAAGACACGATGTACCCAAGTAAAATCCTCATAAATAGACTCAAAAAACCTAATTTAATAAAGAAATATAAAGGTTCTTTCGGCTCATAACAACTGATTCAATTGGAAGAAAAAAAATGAAGGTTAAACATACAAAAGTAGACTGTTAGCAAAAAATAACTTTGAATGAAATCAATACATGGATAAAACAAAAAAAATGAGATTTAACAACAAAAACGAAAATTCATGGAGATTTTTCAAGATATGAAAGTTTAGTTACAAAGGCTTGCAGAGTTGCAGATCAGAAATTGTGAAATCAATTAATAGATCAGATTTAAGGAAAAAAAAAAATCTTACTTGATAATGGAGTTTGAGCAAAAACACTAGAAGCAGCCGCTAGACTTTAAAGTGAGGAAATAACGGGAGTTTGTGTGAATGTAAAATTTTAAATTTGTGGCTCTTGTGCATTTATAGATATTAAATACAACGGATACATCGTTCAAAAAAACCTAAACAAGTACCAATTTACTTACTATTTCTGGAATATTATAACATATTGTACAGTATTAGTTTTTCTATAAAAATTCAGATAGTAGTACCAACTATTCTTCTTTTTGGGTAAAAGGATTTCCTCGATAAACTTATTACTCCAAAAAACAATTTATTACTCTAAAAATAACTATTTTTAAACAAGAAAAAAAATATCTCATTATATACGCATCACAAATATATTTCACATGTTCAATTATCTTATAATACATGTGGCACAAATATCACGGACACAATTTCATTAGAAAATTTTGTCCCGTTCCGTTTTGCTAAAACCCCCATTTTTTTTAATTGTCTTATACACACATCCCCTTAACTATTGTCCCGTTCCGGGATTTTAAGGGCGTCTTAGATTCGATTGCTCCTGTTGTGAGTAGTAATATGTCAATTCATCTTGAGAGCCAAGTTACACACGGTCAGAAATTGAAAAAGCTGTCAAAATTTTGGGTGGGCATAAAGCCCCGGGTGAAGACGGATTTCATGATCTTTTCTTTAAAAAACATTGTCACATTGTTGGAGAGTCGGTTAGTAGAGCTGTTATGCAATTCTTTAACAATGGCACTATGCTCCTGATAACGCTCTAATTATACATATTTATTCCATCAATTATATATCATTTACCTATTATATTATATAGAATATCATGTTATTTGTGTAGAATTGGTACTAATCTGGTTGCAGGATAGAACGAGAGAAGAAAGTCAGAAATACCACTTAAAAGACGATTAAATGACAAATATAAGAAATGAGGGACTTGAAATGAAATATACAAGTATGAAAGACCCAAGTACGCCGGTCTTAGGACTGTGTGCGGCGTACTTGCTTGGCGGGTAAATGAAATTGAATATACGCGAAGTACGGCGCACTTACCTTGACAGTTACAAAACAGAGTTATTGTTTGCATTCATTGTGAGGCCGATCACTTGTCCTCATTTACTGAATATTGGAGTTGAATTAGGTCAAGATGATCCTATAAAAGAAAAGGTACGAAGCAGAGAAAAGGGGGCAACACCAACTAGAAGTAAGGAAAGTATACAAAGTGAGATTGGTGAACTTATACCAAGTTCACTATATCGGGGGTCGAGGTTGTGATTCTATTGCTGTGACAGAGTGTAGGAGAACAAGCCTAGAGAGTTATCTCTGTGAAATCATTTGTTCTTTCGTTGGAATCACTTTGGTACACTTTTCTACTTTGTCGAATTGAATTATGAAGTTTATGAAATTCATGTTGAATGATATGTGTTTTGTTATTACAATAATGGAGTAGTCGTTATATGTTTATTTGGGTGATTTAGTTATATGGTTTTTTGCAATGTAATGTACGCTTGCTATTGATACTATACTTAAGTTTAATTGATGAGATTATGCTTGGATCATTGTTGAATATTTGATGTATCTCTGTGGTAGAAGTAGGTCGAAAGGGTCTGCCATTTTTGGTATTATTTTAAGGTGTTTGTCTATGGCAACTTAGTGTTAACCTTGTAGAAATTGGTCGACAAAACATTTACCAACCCATCCATGATCTTGTTTAATGCCTTATCTCATGTCTAACGAACTTGATGAGGAAATTGGCTTATGTATACTTCTGCTATGAACCATTCTTAATGCATTTGATATATTGGGAATTATAGGTCGAAAGGGTTTCTTAATATGTTGGATAGTTATAGGTACGAGTGTTAACCATGCATCTCTTGCTTATATATCTTGTTCATGATTGCTTGCTCATCATTTACATGCTACTTCCATGTTTCTTAGCCTAAATAAACATAGCTTTTAATCATATAAAACAATCAATCTAAATTGCTAGTCTTTGGATAAGTGACAATCTAGGGACTTTACTTTAACACAATTGCTAACTTGGCTTTTCTACTATCACTTGAGACGACCTGGTCTTACCTAAACCTTTACTATAAACGGTTTTACTTTTTAAACCGCCGTACTTTCTGGAAAAATTCGCAATGTTCACTGAGACAATACCAAACCAAAGCAAAAACTTTTTAATGCTTAAATTCAAGGCTGAGAACATGAGAATTGCTTTTTATGTGCCTTTGGTATTTGGATTGATGCATTTGTTAATATGTTATGATTCATCGAAAATACAAAAATATTTGCTTATTTGGTTAATTAGACATTTTCTTGTTTTTGATTGTTTATGCATGATAATAATCTGGACTATAAGGTTAAACGTAATTCTGAGATATTCTAAAAACTACAAAGAAGTTAAAACTAAAAACAGAGGAAGTACGCCGCACTTGTTTTCAAGTACGTCGGTCTTTCCTGGGAAATTTCAAAAGATTAAAACAGAAGTACGCCGCACTTGTTCTCAAGTACGTCGCACTTTTATGACCAGAAGTTCACAGAAGACTTTTATATTGTTCATAATGATCAAACAAATTCATCTTTTCATTTCTGAATGTTTACTGATGTTATTGGAGTGCAAAATATCATTTAGTTTTGATTGTACTAACATAGCAATGGTTTATTTGATGTTATGTTGTCAAATGTTAGAAATAGACCCAAACTCGAGTATTGGACGAATGTGCTTAGATAAGGGAAATTCTCTTGCTGAGAATGACCAAGTGGAAACTGAAGGAACCTGGCAGGGAGCAGTTACTTTTGACATACCAGATATGGGGAAAAAGAATAAGCAAAAAGTTCATATATTTTATGAGATGGAAACGGATGAATGTTTCATTTAGTTTATTACCCCTTACTATGTAGAAAATGTTTATGCAAATGATGCAATAGCTGACTTGGATTACAATAAGAATTATGTGTCTAAGGAGCTAATGAAAAGGCTTGGGTTAGGTTTTGAAGAAAGGAAAAATGGAAACAAAATTATCAATAAGAAGTTACTAGTTCAAATTAATGTGGATGTGTTCTTGGTGGAGTTTTATGTTAACCCAAGTGATGATGAATGGGTGCCTAGTGTCATTTTTGGAAGACCATTCTGGGTGTTAGCAAAGGGAACCGTGGATTTTGCTAAGGGTATACTCACTATTTACCAAAAGACAACAACTATTGAGAAAAAATTTGAGAAATTGAACATACTGACATCTGAAATGAGTGAGGATACTAAAGTTTTATTAATCCATAGGATGGCTGATGAGGAAGAAGTTGGAGAGAAATATATCACACCATGCTATGTTGAGGGGGTATTTGCCTCTGATGGAATTTTGGACCTTGATATTGAGAAAAACCTTATTTCTCAAGAGCTAGGGGACCAATTGGGACTAAGTTATGAAATTTTAGAGAATGGAGAAAAGAAAGTCAATAAGAAACTACTTATGAACTTGGTGGGAGAAACTAATGATGACTCTATTGAAAAAACAAAAGGATACGAGTTGTAATTCTATGTGGAAGAAAAGGTGAAAACTGGGGTTGTCTTAGTCAGGCCATTCTTGGAACACACTAGGAGTATTATTAGTTACAATATTGGACAAATAACTCTTTGGGCTGAGATTTCTTTGGAGAATGAGCAACGAATGCTATTTGTGATTGATGCTCCAAAGGTTAAAACTGGAAGGAAGGTTTCTGGAGAATACAAGCTGAGTGATGTTATGTCACCCGGTTATTTCAGAGCTTAGAAAAGATTATGGATGACGGATAGAAGTATCAACATACGCTCCTAAGTTTATTTTTCTCGTTTTTATTTTTCATTTCTATGTTATTTTCATCATTTGAATAAAACGTACCAAAACATTGTATCCTAGAAAGTTAAGGAATGTTTTGATGAATGAATGAATATAATGAAGTTTGATTATATGTGGATTGAACGTTTTTACGTATGCATGTTAGTTAAAATAGTTAACTGTGAAATTTTTTTTTGCAGCAAGTACGCCGCACTTCTGAGCGGGACTATAAATATGACTTGAAATCTTTCATAACTCACAACGTTTTCACACACAACACAGAGAGAAACCGCTACCTTTTTTTATCAAAATTTCCAAGAAAGATCTTTTCAAAGAAAATCAATCCACATTATCATGTCTTCGGTATGTTTATCAATTTTTGTTTGATTTCTTTACAATTTTATTTCGTAATTTTTAGGTTTTTATTTTGTATGATATGTTTTAGATTCTTTATTTTGATCAATGTGTTAGTTAGAATAGGTAGAACTTATAGGACTACCCAATTTCATGAACGAAAGTTTTGCGAATGATTGAATCGAATTAGGGTTAAGATTTTTAGCCTTGATCACTATTTTTGCGAAGATAGAAAACTAAATATGCTTATTTGATCTAGGAGAGATTAAAATTGAATGTTAAAGGAGATTTTGGATTTAACGAGTTGAAAATTATGAGAATTATGCCGAAATGCTTAAACCTAAGATAAGAACTGCTTATTTTTAGGGGCTTTTAAGAAAACAATGAAGAAACACTGCATAATGAGTTTGAAAACGTAGTTTTGTTGAAATGAGGCTTTAGAATCAAATATTTCGCGCCCTTAATGCTATGTGCGCCGGTTTTCAGATCTGAACCGCCGTACTTACATTTTAAGCTAGCTAGTACGCCGTACTTGTTGCCAAGTACGTCGCACTTTTTGCCTGAGTTTAAGACAGAATGTTTGAGATGGGAATTTTGAGAGAGATTTAGACATATGTGTGCACTAACAGCTAATAATCTTGTGTCTATGAAATGTGTGCAGGAATCAGAAACAAATGTACAAGCCTCTACATCTAGGAACAAAAGGAAAAGAGCCACTGTGAGTGTGGATGAGCTGTTACTTGGAAGGGTCAACCATGAGCATTTACAATGGAGGGGTTGTAACATGGATAATAGAAGGAAGTACAATGGTGTTTTGGCCAGGCTGGTGGCAAAGGATATCTACTCACCATGCATTGTTGATTGGTCAGTGTTGAATACTCTAGGATGTGGAGAAGAGATTGAGGAGATGCTGGAAATCAGGTTGATAGAAGTTGGAGGAGATGAGGAGCTGTTTGTATCTGAGGCATGGAAGAGAGCCTTTTATGTTCAAGAAGTAATATACAAAGAGTTGTGTCAAGAGTTCTTTGCTACTTATCAGATGGATGAGGATGTGAGCCAAGAGGAAATCTGCACCAAAAAGATTTTGAAGTTCAGGTTAGGAGGAAGATCACATCAGTTGAGTTTAGTGGAGTTTGCTAGGTTCTTGGGATTGTACAGATCAGAGGAGTTGAATGAAGAGGGATTTGAGATTTACTTTCAGATAGGTTTGAGGGATGAGAGTGATTTCAATGCAGAGGAGTATTGGAGCAAGATAAGCAGTGAGGATGAGCTCAGATTGTCTAGGAGTGCTTGTAGCAGCATTAGGAACCCTGTTTTGAGGGTATTACAGAAGATGATTGCATATGGGCTGTGTCAAAGAACAACAGGTTATGACAAAATTCAGAAACAAGATTTGTGGTTGATGAGCATGTTTGAGGATAGGAACAATGAATGTTATGCTAATGTGGCTTGGGTGATTGCTGTGTGGATGAAGAAGAAAGGAAAGGGTACGCAAGAGGGGAGTAAGATAATTTGAGAGCAGTTTGTGACTAGGATAGCTAGAAGAATGAGGCTTTTGACTGATGAAAACTTGAATAGCTACTCCACTCCCACACCCTGCAGGAAGCTGAATGAGACCACCTTAAGAGAGCTGACTGGTAGAGATGGAAAGTTGATTGCATGGGATCCTCAGCCTGGAGTTGCTAGGTTGGTGCCACCAAGACCCCAAAGACCCACAGTTATGGAGGCTTATCAGAAGTTGGGGGAGGTAGAGAGGAGACAGGCTGCATTGGAGGAGTTGGCCAAGGAGAATGAGAGGAATTGGGCAAAGTATGGCCCATTGTTTGATAGATTGGCAGCTTAGCAGGGTATCTCTCTAGGCACCAATGCACCACCAGGAACCACCACCAACCAACCATCTAGTTCAAGGCAGGGAGAAGAAGAGGAAGAAGACACCACCACCACCACCACAGAGCATCATCAACAACAATAACAGGAACACAGCAGCAGCAACAACAGTAAAACCGCCGCACAATGTCTGGTGTGCGGCGTACTTGTGATGGAAACCAGGAATCTGGTTTATTAAAAACAATTTCAAACATTTATTCATGGTCTGTAACAAATGCCTCTGTTGGCATTAAAAACAATTTGTGATGGCATGGGAAAAACAAAACATTGGTATGGGTTTATTCGAAGTTGAGATTGATTGGTTGTTGAATTTTTTGTTTTTTTGTGCTATTTGTTTTATTTTGTTGTTGTTGTGCTTGTGTGCATCCTAGACCTACTACTTTAGTGGCAAGGAAGCCTAGGAACTACCTTCTCTTCTCTAACTTTTAACTAAGTTGTTCATTGCTGCTTATTGTTATTTAACATTATCATACTAGATCCACTTCGTTAAGAGTATATATTCGAATCGGCTACTTATTCCAGTGAGACATCGGCGCCGACGGCAACCTTCTAGCGATACGGTTGCAACGACAGCAAATTTCCGGCAAGACAGTGGCGGCGAAGAGGCGACTGTAACAAAAAAAACACAATTTTTTTCTACAAAACTTAGATCTACAAATAAGAAGTACAAATCTTTTAAGAAAAAACCTTCAAAACTTGATTAACAGTCATAAATATATTATATAACTAAAAACAATACCTCAAAACTTAATTTGAGAAACCTTTTTGGTGGACGTATGTCTCTGTGGTCGTGTTATGTGGTTGTTGAGATCTCTGGTATGGTAAGGTCTGGTGATGGTGAGGCTAGGTGGTGGTGAGGTCCGGTTGTGTTGAGGTCGAGTGGTAGTGAGATCCGGTGGTGGAGGGACTTTTGGTGGTGGTGATGGTTGTGATATGAGTGAGAGAGTTATTTTTCTTAATAGTAAATGAGGAATGTATTGTGTTTGATTTTTTCTAATTTGGTTTAAATAATTACTTGTTAATTAGAGTGTAAAAATATTTAATAGATATTTAAAATATGATCAAAGAAAAAAAAAAGTTGCTCAAATACAAGTCGTCCAATAAATATTAGTTTCATATACAAAGTATCTTACATATACCTTACACATATATTCCATATAGAATCACTTTTTGTGCTTTAATAATTAAATAATGGACACATGTCGCAGTTATATCGAGTTACTCGGTTGTCAAGTTGCCATGATCTAATTTTAAGAAGTGTAAAAAAAGTGCCCACTCATGAGAAAGTCACATGTGTTTGATCCATTTAAAGAATTTTTTTTCTTTTTTTTATGTTATTATTATTATTATTATTATTATTATTATTATTATTATTATTATTATTTTGGCTTTAAGAGAATGGATTAGTTTATTTTGGGTTTGTTTGTTAGAGCCATATGAGAAGAAACAGTTAAGGAGAAAAAATGCCTACAATCAATTAAATGAATGCTTTTGTTCCATTTGTGAATATAAGGTAAGTTGAAATCCATTAAAGTCTAAATGCACGGGATCAGTTGTTGGTTCCAGGGTTCTAGAATAATGGATTTGTAAAATGAAGTTTAACGCTACTACTTGTTACTTCAAGGCGAGTGCTCTCTTTCCTTAAAGCAATTTCGCCCCCACCGTTCTTTCGAACAATCGTGTTTTGGGTTACCGACGAATTGCCTCCCAAGATACAATGAAGCAACGTATGTAGCAATTATCAACACTACACGATGGTGGTGATAATCCGGATGAACTACCGAGTTGACGAGGATTTCAAGACACTACAAATAATAATTCTATAGCATTACTACTTATATCAATCGGGTATATTGAAAGAAAGGTTTTGTATGTGTTTGTTTTTTGTTTTGGATGATCAAAAACGTTGGAATAATGACCTTATATATAGGCATGCTCGTGACCATTCAAATAGTCACAATGGTTCACCAAAAGGTGCAATTAGCGACGCTTTAGCGATGACTTAGCGACAGAAAAACCGTCGCTAACTGAAACCTTTTCTAACAGTCGCGATGGTTCGCTCAGTGACACCTTTTTAACCGATATAACTGTCACCAATTCGAAAAGATGCGTCTTTACAATGGTGATGGTTCATTAGCAACGGTTTTGTGACAGAAAAACTGTCACTAATTGCCTTTTTCGTGGGTCATCAACAATACATAACAAAACACTTAATTTCCTTCCTAAGACTCAATCCCAAAATGATTTCAACATACTATATTTTGAAAATTTCCCAACAATCCCCCACCATTTTCAAAATAAACATAGTTTTTGAAAAGACAAATAAGACCTAACCCGATTCAGAAATCCCCGGGGGTGTTATGCATAAGTAAGGATGGAATATTACACCTTGAATCTTTACGTAGTGAAAGCGCTCAAGCTTAACTAGGGTAAGAATGGTTGGACCAAAGCCATTGAACCATCTTCCTTTATATGTTAAGCGGAAACGCTTCACGGCATATCCTTCCTCCCGTTCATTCAATCCACTTTGTGCCGACCCTTTAACTGGCCATGGGTCTTATCTTGGTTTCTCAGAATGCTTTAGAGCCAAGCCCTTGAACTCATAGGAGGCGGCCTCACTTCCACATTCAGATAGGTGGACCTTATCAAGATTGTTCCCGTAACTTAAAACAATCCAACACAATTTGTGTTATAAGTCCATTAAGAATTAAAATTCAACCTTCTTCATTACGGTTCCAAGTTCCACTAAGGTTGGGATGGTGTGTTGTAAATGGCGCAGAACTTCAGTCACGTTCGGATGATGTACTTTTACTTGATCTCGAGACTTGGTGAAATACCAAGCGTCAAGGCAAGGTTCCATCATGGGTGACTATTTATATGTGGGCTTGATCCCATCCCTCATATACTTCAATCAGTTTATGTACTACAACAAGTTTTTACTCGATTGTAAAAACTAGTGGTGATCACTCATCTTTACAAACTGATTGAGTTTCATGTGGCTAAGTCCAATACTTAAGGAATTGACATGTAAACATAATTGACGACTTAACATTGTCGTTGTACAATTATTTTACCAAGGAATTAGCCTTTATGATTTTTTCCTTTATATAATTTTTCTTGTTTGAAAAAACCATATTATGACAACATGCCATAGTAAAACTTGTTATAAACAAGCTTCTTTGATCCTAAGACTTCACCCCCACCAAGTGCTAGTAACTAACCACTTGTGGATGCACATTAAAGTCTTCTTAATCAATAATGCAAATGGCTTCAACATATCCTTATGACACTAAGGAAACGTGTTAAACCAAATTTCATGGTTTTCTTCAAGTAATCTAGTACTTAATCAAAAGTATCCAAACATATCATAAATATCATGATACATAAGACATTTTCTTTGCCAATGTATTGTCTGATTCGTCAACTAGACAAAAGGATCGGACTTGATTTATAAACTTCGATGCTATCAAAAGTTCAAAACTGTCAACCCGTATGATCAAGGGCCATATTTGGCAAGAAAACAAACATGTCAAAATATGAATAACAACATGACGTTTTGGTTCTAATATCAATTAGACCGTTAATTCAACATAGCATTTTGACATACAGTGGCCCTTTGCATTTTTGCAACCATGTTTTTGGAAATTGTTTTCTATAGGTTCCAAACCGCCAACACATCACGGCTACCCATAAGAGAAACATCAAACTTGCTAGTTTTGACGTGCAAGAACAACATCCGGAACTTATCAGGTTCCTCAAGCACATATCTTAGAATCAACCATTTTTGGTTACGAGTATTTGGCAAACAAAGAAAACGAAAATGGAAATAACATCCATGTAACCGCCAATCTCGACAAAATAACAACAACTCATGCATACAACAAGTTTCTTTATGAATAGCCATGCATGAATATTAAATAAACCAATATGATAGTAATTTAATACTTTTTATTATATTAAACATAACTTGATTACTTGAACATGTGAATTCAAATTAAGCAATTTATAACATGTCATCTCATTTAATATATCAATGGGTAAACCGACACCAAGGCACAAATGCACAATCATAAAATTGATATGTCAATCAACGTGGTGTCTTTGGACAAACTACTATAACCGCCAAGATAAAACAGTGAACAAATACCCGTCAAATAAATTACCTTATCTAGTTATCTAGATAGATGTAATTCGGTAATATTTATTGCCTTTTACATGCAAATTTCCAAAATTTCATGCAATAAACCGAATAGCACTTTACCAGATTAACTTAAAACTTGATTTATATATACTCAGTTAATTATATTAGTATTTTTATGTTTACATAAATTTCATGCATTTAAGCAATATCTCCTTTACATCTATAATACCATATTAATAACACATATGAAATTCAGAAACAAGTTCACTGAGTATATTCACATCAAGGTGGGTTCATTCTAATTCGATCATGAACAAGGTCAAATACATTATCAACATAATATCATTCAAAATGTTTACTGTATTATTATGCAACTAGACACATTAGTTACCATGTTAATCATATCAACACAAGTGCCATGCAATTCATACCTATATATGTCATGATTAAATTAACATAAATAGAAGTTGTGTACCAGGCCAAATTACATGCATGATCGAACGATTCCATCGCCTTAATCCGCAAGTTTGCTCAAACCAAGTCCCATGCACAACAGATTTACCAATCTTCATCATCACAGATTATCATTAACAATTGGTGCCATTCTTCGTGAACTCACTCCATTTTACGATATCTCTTGATAGTTGATGACGATCATTCGACGTCATTACTCAAATGAAAATTGCTTTAAGATTGTTGGTTCCGGGGACTATATATAGGCATGCTCGTGACCATTCAAATAGTCACAATGGTTCACCAAAAGGTGCAATTAACGACGCTTTAGCGATGACTTAGCGACAGAAAAACCGTCGCTAACTGAAACCTTTTCTAACAGTCGCGATGGTTCGCTCAGTGACACCTTTTTAACCGATATAACTGTCACCAATTCGAAAAGATGCGTCTTTACAATGGTGATGGTTCATTAGCAACGGTTTTGTGACAGAAAAACTGTCACTAATTGCCTTTTTCGTGGGTCATCAACAATACATAACAAAACACTTAATTTCCTTCCTAAGACTCAATCCCAAAATGATTTCAACATACTATATTTTGAAAATTTCCCAACATCAGTGAGTCCCTGTTTTTATCATTGTGTTCTTTAATCAGAGACCGGATGGCGGACAAGAGGTTTTATCCTTCGGAGATGTTTTGAGTGTTTTATACATTTATTCTAGATTGGTGGATCGTACTCGTGTGGTTTACGGGAGTTTGTAACGTGGAATCTAAGGTAGGACCTGTCATTTTAAAACGGGTCCCACTGATGGCGCCAATTTGTAAAGGTAAATAATTGCTCCATGGGTTAAGCGCACATAGGTTCCTAGGGACTTGGATGAGAATATGAGGTTTTAGTATCACTTTTAATAGTGTCGTCACAGGTCTACGTTGGTATCCTTTTTTTTTTCTGAACCGCAGGTCTACGTTGGTATCATGAATCGTTCGGTCTGTATCAAATTACCTCTCATACTTAAGCCCGTACGTGTTTTCTTTGGCTATTTGGTCCGTGCATCTAGTTCTTTGGAAATATTTTTTTAAGCCAGATAGGTCTTTCTCATACTTGTGAGCTATGGATCAGGAGTAGCTTCATGTATTTTCGCTATTGTGGTGGGAGTGGTCATCCAATCCTAGGCAGATTATTTTATTTTAGTTTCTTGGTGTCTTTTGGGTTGTTTTGTCCAGATGTTTTTTATTTTATTTTTATTTTTTATTTTATTTTTTTACTTTGGGGCTCCTAACTGTAGTCTCCTAGAACCTTGCCAGCATTTTATTAATTTAACACAATCAATTCATTTGGAAAACTAGGATATATGACAAAAGTTTACCTCTCAGAATGGTTTTCACATTGTTTACATAAGTGAAAGCAGGTTTACCTTGTAGAACTCTATCATGTTGCACATAAAGACCGGAATTATATATAAAAAAATTAATTTGTAGTTTTTTTCCATGCCAAAACATTATGAATAGAAGCAAAAGGTCAAGATCGAGATCAATTTACAAGTCAAAACTATCACCAAAAAGAGACACTGCATGTATATATCTTAAACATTAGGTATTCAAACTCAATTACATTATGAAGAAAAACATTTCAATTATGGACCCTTGAATGAATGATATATATGAAAAGTAATCCTACAAAATTGTAGCTCAATATACAACAGGAAAGGAGGGAGGGGAGCTGAGCTTAAGTTCAAATAGAAATACATTTGCGAAGTGTTTTACAACACCGACAACATTTCACAACGAAGGGTTGTTCAATTTGAAATCCATATGCATGCTTATGAATATGAGATTAAGGTGCTAGGATGGCGGTCTGTACGACATCACCTGCAAATATTGAACATGGTGTGAAGTTGAGGCTGCCCAGGTATCCTTTGTAACTGAAACTTGAATACCATCTTGCCTTCTGCACTTCTCTCTTGTGTATAATTATCCACTGTGTATAATCCATAATAGACAAACACATCATTCTTCCCAGCCCCTTCAACTTTCCGGATCACACGGACAGGGTTTTTCTCATCTAAACTGTTCTTTAATGCACAGTTACCTCTTGCAAGTTTTTGATCTTCAGGAGGCAACTTATTCCCTAAAAATCCAAGCCCACCTTGACCACAATAAATCATCATATCACAAGATGTGCTTTCGGTTGAGTAACGATGAGAGTCAACTATGCTTATAGCCAAGTTCTTTCCGTTAATCTTTGTATAATCTATACCCACTTGGGGTTGGCAATGAAGTCCAATCATTTGAAGTTGTGACCTATATCTGAACGTATCGCCCACTTGAATCCCATATATAGAGCCCAACAATTTATCGGGCTCCATTAATTTCAGTTTTTGTTTAACAATATTTGCAACCTCCGTTGGAACCCTCCAATTTGCAAACCTTTCTCCCTTCTCTTTCAATCTGTTTTCATGTAATAACTCTTCATATACCACATCAAACAAGGTTATCATCTGGTTGATCTTTACCCGTCTAAGTGATTCCTTCTGTGACACAATGGTAGTGGTGTCACTAACTTTTTGGGCATCACCCTCCATTGAACTCTTCTTCCTAAGATTCAAGTCTATAATTTTCAATTTCATTAAAGGAACCCTTCACGTTACAGCAGTCTTAGTGACATTTGGTTTTCGGTCATACTTCTTTAAACACGAAGGATCCAAAAATTTGACTTTACCAGCTGGTCTTGAGTTATTAGGGTTATTTCTCCTAGATTGAGGAGGGTTAAAGCTTTTGATTTTATTATCCACAAAATACTTAAAGTCGTCCACCAACATGGCATTGTTTGAGCTTGTAAACGGCTTCAAATGTGCATTCCTTCTGAAAGAATCTTGTGGGATTCCACAACCAGGAGGGAAATCCCGAACAACTTGTACTCCAGTCTTGATCTTAGGGATGGGATTTATAGACACCATTCCGGTAGGTTTTCTGAATGCTTCAGACTCACATTCATTAGCATTATTAATTGGTTCTATTCGAGTTTGAGAAAGCTCTGCTGTTTTCTTCTGAAATGCCATTGTTACCTCTGAAGATAATAAAATCTCCATAGGCTGAAAGCCTACCACTTTGTCCTTGCCATGGGAAGTCATCTTCCCATGATTAGATTCTATATTGTCCAACTTTTTCAAACGAATCCTTTGCGTTACAGCAGTCGTACTGAGTTTTGATTTCCGAGCATGAGCACCCTTCTTCAAACAAGAGGGATCCCAAAATTTAATTTTACCCTCTGGTCTTGAGCCAAAAGGGGTATTTCTACTGCATTCTGGGGGTTTAAAGCTTTTCATTTTATTATCCAGAAAATACTTGAAGTCCACCGACAAGCCATCATTTATGCTTTTCAGCGGCTTCAAATTCTCTTGGTTTTCAATAGAATCTTGTGGGATTCCACAATCAGAAGACGTTGTTATAGATTTTCTGAAAGCATTGGGCTCACGTTGATTAGCATCATTAAATGGTCGTTTTCGAGTTATGGCAGGCTCAACTGTTGTCTTCTGGAATTCCATAGTTAACTACTGCAGCATAAATATGAGGTTAATAAATTATAGGAAATCACACAAAGATAAACAGGTTGTGTGTGTTTGTGTACACGATTGACAGAGCAAAACTAATCAGAACTCCAGTTACTAATTATACAATCCTATCATGATTCCTAAGATTTCATAGACATCAACTACTGCACTCAATCAAGTGTGATAAACATGGAAATCTTTATAATTCTAGCACACACGAGACAGATGATTTGTCACCACATTTGCATCTTATATTTCGAAATCTGAAACATTTCAAAGGTTGAAAGGGCTTTCCACAATAATATATCATGTCAAACTCGTTTTTTTAATATGAAACGTCGGTGATGGGGATGGAATATATTTTGGCGCGATCATTGGGTAGGGACCTCTCTTCTTTTTTGTAGGGTTCCAAGACTATCTGCTTTAGAGATAGCGCGAAATTCAAACTAAATCAAAGGTGGATTTGATCTAACGAAGTGCTAAGAGTGATTAATGGCGTGGTGGAGACATCCAAGACAGGGTGTAGATAGTTAAGTGACCTTGACGAGTTAATGAAATAAATGCAGAACACGTATCTATTGACTGAGAAACATGGATGGGAAAGATATGTCCGTGAAGATCCAGAGTTAAGTCACTCAATTGGTGATCTATATATAAAATGAAAAATTGGCTATGAAGAATGTGCAAATGGTTGAGTCCCTAGTAACTAAGCTAAACACGCTGGCTACAAGAACACATCATGAGAGGCTTCCTAATGGATCTAATCTTGCCACACGTTCAGTTGTTCGTCTGGATTATATCCCCAATAAGTGAATAGCAGATGAAAGGGAGGGTCACCTATTTGCTTTTATGATATCTAATCAAGGTATAGTTGGGCATTGTATTACAGTGGTTCAAAGGACTTTCCATTTCGCCAATTTCCATCAAGTCCTGTGCTCATGAATTAAATGGAAAGAGAAATAAATTAATTGATAGTGTGATGTTCAGGACAATGCCATACTGGAAATCGAGATATACCATAAAAAGACTTTCAATGCAGTATAACCCTCGGCCCAAAAGCTTAAGCTTAGTTAGTTCGGCATACTCATAAAACTTTCTGTTATTTCGGCATACTGGAATTGTTAGCCCTTTAAGCTTGATGTGAAACAATTCCACTTCTGACATCTCACTAACAAATGAACGAAATTTTGCTGTTTCAAAAACAATCTTACACACTATCCAGCATTAAACTCATCAAAAAATTAATGAAGAAAGAAAAGCCTTACACAAATACCTAACTAGTAAACTAGTTGCCGAACTAATCATCATGAATAAATTAAAAGCTCTAGCTTTCATAAACGTTATTTATTAGTTAGGACGATTGGAATTTTAAGCATCGTTTAACTAAATAGATCATAATTGTATCCCACATAAAACATTTCAACTTTTAGCTTCCCTCTAACAAGTGAATGGAAGCCCGCCATTCAAAAAACAATCTAACACTTGATCCACCATTAAGCTCGTCATAAAACTAATCAAAAAAGAAGCGCCTTATACAGAAAATTTATTACATAAACGTTTAGTGTCAGTTGGACCAATTGGAATTGTAAATGATGTTCGAATATATTATTTTACGTAAAACTAATCAAGAGATCGAGAAGAGCCTTTTATAAATAATTAATAAACATCAAGTATAATTTTTCATGTAAGGTTTGTATTGTAAGCGTCTTTCAAGGAAAGATAGATTAAAATTGTAAGCGACATAAAACATTTCCACTTGTAGCCTCTTACTAAAAATTGAATAACAGTCTCTTGTTCGTCTAACGCACAATCGATCATTCAATTCATAATAAATAAATCAATAAACAAGTTAAGGTACTAATCTCCATAGAAAATTTTAAGCTCTGATTTTCATAAATTTAGACCGATCAGAATTCTAAACGATGCATGTTCAAGAAAAATAGATTGGAATTGTAAGCCTTTTGATCAGGTCATTCTGATTCATGTAAAACATTTCCACTTATAGCTTATCACAGTGACTGCACAAAAGTATCCCCTTCAAAGAAAACATAACAAACAATCTACCACTTAACTCATCATAATTTTAGTCATGAAAGACACTTTATATATAAAAGTAATCGATGAAGAAGCTACAACACTACTAATCATGAAAAGATTGATGCTCTCATTTACATATAAATTGGAATAGTAAGCCATTTGATCGCGTAATTCTAACATGATGTAAATCACTTAATGCCATGTATGGTACCAAGCTTCAAGGCCTTAGGAAGTAATTTATTTTCGTTGTTCTTATGTTAGCATTTGAGAAGTGGTTTGATTTCTAGTTTTAGAAATTAGGAAGTATCTTGTTATGTAAGCTTTTAGCCTATGTAACGGGCTGAGATGTGGGACTTCACCCATATCCATTGTACTTAACAGTTTTTTGGCTAATATATTTACCAGGGTGCAGGATTACTCCCCTTTACCCAAAAAAAAGCAATCGAATAAAACTCCTGTCGTTCAATTGAAATATTTCAAATAATTTTTAACACATAATTTACCTATAAAACCCATCCGAAAATTAATCAAGAAAGAAGGATACAGAAAATAAAAATACAAATAAAAATAAAATCATGTTACTAATCATCAAGCGCATTAATTAGCTCTGATTTTCATATATCATTAATATCATCATATAGTTGAATAAGGTGTAATAATAGATTAGTAATTTTCAATCCAAGACACGATGTAGATGTACCCAAGTAAAATCCTCATAAATAGACTCAAAAAACCTAATTTAACAAAGAAGTATAATTATGTAAAGGTTCTTTCGACTCATAACAACTGATTCGATTGGAAAAAAAATGAAGGTTAAGCATACAAAAGCAAACTGTTAGCAAAAAATAACTTTGAATGAAATCAATACATGGATAAAACAAAAAAAAAATGAGATTTAACAACAAAAACGAAAATTCATGCAGATTTTGCAAGAAATGAAAGTTTAGTTGCAAAGACTTGCAGATAAGAAATTGTGAAATCAATCAATAGATCAGATTTAAGAAAAAAATCTTACTTGAAAATGGAGTTTGAGCAAAAACACTAGAAACAGCCGCTAGACTTTAAGTGAGGAAATAACGGGAGTTTGTGTGTGAATGTAAAATTTTAAATTTGTGGCTCTTGTGCATTTATAGATATTAAATACAACGGATACGTCGTTCAAAAAAATTAAACGATTACCAATTTACTTACTATTTCTGGAATATTAGAACATATTGTACAGTATTAATTTTTCTATAACAAATTCAAATAGTACTAACTATTCTTCTTTTTGGGTNTTCCACTTATAGCTTATCACAGTGACTGCACAAAAGTATCCCCTTCAAAGAAAACATAACAAACAATCTACCACTTAACTCATCATAATTTTAGTCATGAAAGACACTTTATATATAAAAGTAATCGATGAAGAAGCTACAACACTACTAATCATGAAAAGATTGATGCTCTCATTTACATATAAATTGGAATAGTAAGCCATTTGATCGCGTAATTCTAACATGATGTAAATCACTTATAGCTTTTTGTAAGCAATCGAATAAAACTCCTGTCGTTCAATTGACATATTTCAAATAATTTTTAACACATAATTTACCTATAAAACCCATCCGAAAATTAATCAAGAAAGAAGGATACACAAAATAAAAATACAAATAAAAATAAAATCATGTTACTAATCATCAAGCGCATTAATTAGCTCTGATTTTCATAAATCATTAATATCATCATATGTTGAATAAGGTGTAATAATAGATTAGTAATTTTCAATCCAAGACACGATGTAGATGTACCCAAGTAAAATCCTCATAAATAGACTCAAAAAACCTAATTTAACAAAGAAGTATAATTATGTAAAGGTTCTTTCGACTCATAACAACTGATTCGATTGGAAAAAAAATGAAGGTTAAGCATACAAAAGCAAACTGTTAGCAAAAAATAACTTTGAATGAAATCAATACATGGATAAAACAAAAAAAAAATGAGATTTAACAACAAAAACGAAAATTCATGCAGATTTTGCAAGAAATGAAAGTTTAGTTGCAAAGACTTGCAGATAAGAAATTGTGAAATCAATCAATAGATCAGATTTAAGAAAAAAATCTTACTTGAAAATGGAGTTTGAGCAAAAACACTAGAAACAGCCGCTAGACTTTAAGTGAGGAAATAACGGGAGTTTGTGTGTGAATGTAAAATTTTAAATTTGTGGCTCTTGTGCATTTATAGATATTAAATACAACGGATACGTCGTTCAAAAAAATTAAACGATTACCAATTTACTTACTATTTCTGGAATATTAGAACATATTGTACAGTATTAATTTTTCTATAACAAATTCAAATAGTACTAACTATTCTTCTTTTTGGGTAAAGATTTCCCTGATAAATTTATTACTCCAAAAAACTAACAATTTTTAAACAAGAAAAAAATATCTCATTATATACGCATCACAAATATATTTCATATGTTCAATTATCTTATAATACATGTGGCACAAATATCACGGACACAATTTTCATTAGAAAATTTTGTCCCGTTCCGTTTTGCTAAAACCTCCCCCCCCCCCCTTAACTATTGTCTTTATTCACACATCCCCTTAACTATTGTCTCGTTCCGGGCTTTTGAGGGCGTCATAGATTCAATCGCTCGTGTTGTGAGTAGCAATATGTCGATCAGTTCATCTTGAGAGCCAAGTTTCACAGTAAGAAATTGAAAAAGCCATCACGGAGATCCCATGTCAGCATCTTGTTTATTATTGTAGCAGGTGTTCTTTCTCGAATGATAAGTAATGTCATGCAACGCTCGCTTCTTACCGGCATCAAAATGTCTCGCAATTGCATGGTTATATCTCATGTTTCTTTGTTGATGATTCTATGTTTTTCTAAAAGCAAAAGCTTCGGCATGTGATTGTCTGATCGGATTAATTGATCAATATTGCAACGCTTCTGGGCAATCTATAAACTTTTCAAAGTCTGAGGTAACTTTTTCTCCAAATACGCCCATGGATGAACAACAATACTTTGGTAATCGAATTGGAGTAAAGAAATGGATCCTCATGCAAGATATCTTGGTTTACAGTCTTATTCATGGTCGAAATAAAGCGGGTTGTTTCAGTTTATTCTTGATAAAGTTCTCAAAAAAATGTGAGGATGGAAACAAAGGTTTTCATCGCAAGCTGGGCGTTAGGTTTTGATCAAATCGGTTATCCAGGCCATCCCCTCATATGCCATGCAACGTTATATGTTACCTAAAGGTTTCCTTCAAAAACCTTTGGTTCACATAAAACGCTTTTTCTAGAGCGGGGATGCACATGAGCATCATATTCATTGGTTAAGATGGGATTGTATTTCTCATGCTAAGGATGATGGCGGGCTTGGTTTTCGTGATTTATCTTGTTTCAATTTGTCACTCCAAGCTAAGCAAGGGTGGAGGCTTATTATCAATTCTGGTAGCTTTTGGGGCCGTGTTTTAAGAGTAAAATATATTTCCCNGTTATATACGCATCACAAATATATTTCATATGTTCAATTATCTTATAATACATGTGGCACAAATATCACGGACATAATTTTCATTAGAAAATTTTGTCCCATTCTGTTTTGCTAAAAACCCCCCTTAACTATTGTCTTTATTCACACATCCCCTTAACTATTGTCTCGTTCCGGGCTTTTGAGGGCGTCGTAGATTCAATCGCTCGTGTTGTGAGTAGCAATATGTTAGTTCATCTTGAGAGCCAAGATTCACAGTCAGAAATTGAAAAAGCCATCACGGAGATCCCATGTCAGCATTCTTGTTTATTATTGTAGCAGGTGTTCTTTCTCGAATGATAAGTAATGCCATGCAACGCTCGCTTCTTACCGGCATCAAAATGTCTCGCAATTGCCCGGTTATATCTCATGTTTTCTTTGTTGATGATTCTATGTTTTTCTAAAAGAAAAAGCTTCGGCATGTGATTGTCTGATCGGATTAATTGATCAATATTGCAACGCTTCTGGGCAATCTATAAACTTTTCAAAGTCTGAGGTAACTTTTTCTCCAAATACGCCCATGGATGAACAACAATACTTTGGTAATCGAATTGGAGTAAAGAAATGGATCCTCATGCAAGATATCTTGGTTTACAGTCTTATTCATGGTCGAAATAAAGCGGGTTGTTTCAGTTTATTCTTGATAAAGTTCTCAAAAAAATGCGAGGATGGAAACAAAGGTTTTCATCGCAAGCTGGGCGTATCCAGGCCAACCCTCATATGCCATGCAATGTTATATGTTACCTAAAGGTTTCCTTCAAAAACCTTTGGTTCACATAAAACGCTTTTTCTAGAGCAGGGATACACATGAGCATCATATTCATTGGTTAAGATGGGATTGTATTTCTCATGCTAAGGATGATGGCGGGCTTGGTTTTCGTGATTTATCTTGTTTCAATTTGTCACTCCTAGCTAAGCAAGGGTGGAGGCTTATTATCAATTCTGGTAGCTTTTGGGGCCGTGTTTTAAGAGTAAAATATATTTCCCCCGTTCTAACTTTCTAACGGCTACAAAGGGATCTCACCCTTCATGGCTTTGGCAAACTCTCCTTATTGGAGGAGATCTTCTGCTTCGTGGTGTTCGCTGGCAAGTTGGTAACGGGTCAAACATCTATTTTTGGAAACAAAAGTGGATTCCATATCCTGATGACTTTTACGTTCGACACCCTAGCGGTCCCTTCTCTCCGGATGCTCTTGTTTCTGATTTTATTAATAATGGTGCATGGGATGTGTTGAAGATAAATAATGTGGTACTTCCACAAGAGGTTACTCTTATACCACCGATTCCTATATCAAAAACAAGGGCCTCAGATAAACTTGTGTGGCATTATGAAGCAAAAGGAAATTATAGTGTGAAATCAGGCTACCGCCAAGCACTCCTTCAACGTGAGAATCACTCTAACATGACAGCCTCTTCATCATCTGCCCAAACAAAAACTTCTGGAAACAATTATGGAATCTTAAAACTTTGCCAAGAGTTAAGTTTTTTTTGGTGGAAGGCTTGTTTAAATGCTTTAGCAACTCATGAAAACCTTTCACGAAGAGGTGTAATTGCTCACCTATATGCACTATTTGTTATGCCAATGTTGAGACAGTTGAGCATATGTTAGTCGAATGTCCATGGACAAAATTGGTGTGGTTTGGGTCGCCGCTTGGTTTACGTTTTGATGCCTCATGTGGTTCGGTTGTATCGCGTGTCCAGGCTCTGTTAAAAATTGTGCTCTCAAAGTCGGAACGTATGAAACTTCACACTTCTTTGGCAAATATAGCATGGCAAATACGGAATAGTTGAAACACAAAAGTCTTTAGTGCTTGTCAGCCTTATCCTCCGCATATGATATCTTCTATCAATTCTATCGTATGTGAGTTTAATACTGTGTTTCCTTCATCATCTCCCACCGCTTCTGATTTGGTTTAACATGATGTTTCTCAAGAGAGTTCACTTAGGTGGATCCCCCCCCCCTCCACCAATAGCTGCGGGAAACTCAATTGTGATACATCTTATAAACCATACCGGCCAGCTTTGGGTGTCATTGCCCGTGACTCCGCAGGATCAATTTTGATATGTTCTGGCGAGATTTGGTCTGCTACTGATCCACTCATGGCTAAAGTTTTATCCATCAGAAGTGCTTGTCACTTACCTATCTCACATGGTTGGTGTAACAACCCACAAAATCTCACCACTATCATTCCCATTCCAAATACATATAGTAGGTATTTCACAGGTAAATTTTTGCTTTTTATGTGCATTCACTACTTGCATGACTCTCTAGACCTGCTCACGTATCTACACAAGCCAAAGATCTTAACATTCACATCCTATAAACCTCTGGTATGTCAAGCATAAGATCACAACAACACCACAATAAGTAATCTACCAATCTAACACACTAAACTCATCACAAAACCTTAATAAACCCTAATTAAGCGCTAATTAGGCCTATGTGTTTACTAAACCCTAAATGCTTATCTAAACTAGTTTGGAAGTGTTCAAGGCTTAAGTATGAGTTACCTTAGGAACAATAGGATATCTTAGCACTCTTAGACTCTAGTACAACCTCTTAGAGCTTAGGTACAACTCCCTTAGGCACAAAACCATAACTAGGTTATAACTTCCCGGAAACTAGGTCAAACCTTCCCAAAACTTTCCCATAAGCTACCACCACTTAGTATAAGCTTCTTAGGACTTAGGATTAGTCACTAAACACTCATAGGACCCTAAACTAGGCCCCAAACCCTAGGCAAAACCCTAAACTCTCACTAGACAAAACTAGGTCTAAACTAAACCTAACACTTAAACTAAGCCACTATACTAATTCTAAACTACCAAGCAAGCACCCTAGCACCTTCCCCTAACCTAACACACACCCTAGCTCCTCTAAGCACCCACACAAGGAGGTGCATCACCTCCTTGTCACCACCTTCACCCTACTGTCTCACCACCACCACAACCGGCCTAGGCAGCCCCCAAGCTACCCATAGCTCGTCTTCATCACCCTCCTAGGCACCCCTAGTCACCCTATAGCATTGCTTACTCACCTCCCCCCCCCCTCGACACCTCCTTCTTCCCTTTTCTTGCTCGCTACACAAACGCACCCTATAAATACCCCCCGTCACCCCACTACTTCAAACCATCCCATTTCCTCTCTTTACCCCAAACATTCAGTAGTATAGGATCCTTAAAAACCTTAGGAGTCGAGTAGTGTGAGCCTAGAAGTCCTATCGAGCTTAGTTTTGCCCTAGAAAACCCTAAAACCCTCGTTCCCATACTTCTGGTCACGTAAGCCTTGTACTCTTGTTATAATAGCTTTATTTCAGTTCTAGGATAGTTATAGGTTGCCTTAGATCCCATTAGAACCCTTGCCTAAGCCTTGATCACTAGAACTAGCTTGTTTTTATTTTAAAACCCTAATATGTGTCGAATTCTTTTATATATGCTATAAGCCCTTTCCATAAGCTATAAACTAGTTTAGGTAACTTAGATAAGCTAATATTAGTTAACCATAAGCTAGGAAACCTTTTTGTTTCATAAAAATATAGTTTGCATGGAATTAGGACTAGTTTTGCATAAGTTTTCCATGCATAGGGGTATATATGTTAACTTTCTGAAAATATTAAGTCTAGGGACTATTTTTGAAATTTCTTAGAATTTAGAAGTACAAGGACCCTTTTTTGCAAAAGTTATAAAGTAAAGGGTCTAAGTGGTAAATACTGAAAACTTATAAGTCCAAGGGTCATTTCTGCTATTTTCCTAAAATATATAAGTATAGGGACTAATAGTGTTAAGTCTAGATAGTTATAAATCTAAATAATATAAGTAATATAAGTCTAGGGTAGATTTTTGTAAATATATAAACTATAAGGGTATAAAGTGAAAGTATTTCCATATAATTATAAAAATCTAAAGTTAGAAGCATAACACAATACTAGGGAGCTTCATGTGAGGAGTATCATATGGATATTTCGTTTTGACGAGTTTGCTGGGTTTACGATTTAAAGTGCTCTGACTCCTCAAACGATTATTGCATATACTTCTGAATTATGATGGCCCGAACGGTGTTATGTTATAACTAAACCCTAATAACAACATAACTCAATAGCAGGGAACTTCATGTGAGGAGTATTAACTTCTGAATTATGATGGCCCGAACGGTATTATGTTGATAACATAATACAATAGTAGGGAGCTTCATGTGAGGAGTCTTATACTTCTGGATTGTGATGG